>VZTU01000768.1:644562-744816 GCA_013400835.1 Zapornia atra
GCCCCCCCCCCCTTTTTTTTTTGTGCTCAGATGTAGTGCTAATAGTATAAGGAAGTGCCACAACTGAATTAAATTGATGCAGAATTGTTACCCTCTCAGTGCTTTTCAGGACAAAGCATCACTTTGCATGTATCTTCAATGCAAAAAAAGGTACATTTTTCAAACGCATAAACTAGCTCAGGGAAAAAGTCTATGTGAAGATGAGGTCAGCATTAAGTATAGGGCTCCCCACAGTTTACTTCAAGTAAAACCCTCTCATGTTGAAACCATTAGAGTTTACATCATAATACCTGCATAAAGTTGATGATTATTCCAAAGTTTAAAATATGTTTCATATATCTCTTACTAATGTCCTCTCTGTTACAGAGCTGTTTAAACAGGTGTTCAGTCACATCGATAATAATTTCCCTAGTAAGGGCATAAATAATTTTTACCACCTTTATACTGCACAGAAAAACACTACTTGCTGTTTACTATTCTCCAGATAGAACACTTGTCCTCCAGAAGTCTAATCTACTTCACCGGCTATTCAGAGGAGCTGGGAAAGCCTGAACCAGACAAAAGTTAGGTATTTTAGAGTGAAATCCTGCACAGTAAAAGGTAGGACAGAAGTATTACCTTCTTAGAAGTCAAGGTTTTGCACATTGAAAGCCACCGAAGTATAAAGATTAAAACTCCAAAAAGGTCCCAGAATCAAGTCATGCAGGGTTCTGAACACCAACCTCATTTTCTCTTCTTCATGCCCTGCAGCTCCAGCTATGGCTGAAAATGTTGTTAATAAAAACGGGGGTTTTTTTTCTATTTAAATATACTAATTCTTGTCTCAAGATTAAAATTACTGGTCCTCCAGCTATGGCTGAAAATGTTGTTAATAAAAAGGTTGCGGTTTTTTTCATTTAAATATATTAATTCCTGTCTCAAGATAAGAATTACTGGTCAAAGAAACAGACGGGTGCCCCAGCAGCATGCACCTTGGCAGGCAGAGCGTGTGTTTGGATAAGGAATAACACCAGAGGGGTGATTTGAACTTTGATCTCTCAAAAGCAGGGGAGAGTACCTTAGTCTGTGCAACCTCAGATTACAGAGGAATTCTTTTTGAGGGGGTGAGAGTGGGTAAGGAGTTTTAAAAGGTCTTGATGCCATTATGACACACAAATATATTTCTTTATAATTCAAAATGTTTCATAGGGTCATAAGGTACCCTGCCAACCTTCACCCACTGCTTTTTGCCAGCCGTGTTCCAACATCTTCCTAGATCGGACCCAGATGCTGCACTGACTCTGAGAGGTCTATTTACTGAATTAGTAACTACCACATCCTACAGCACCTGAGTTTTCCTTGGAGGTCTCCCAACCCAGGGCTGACCATACCCTGCATTGCTTAGCTAGTGAAATCTGACATGTTCTTGGCCAGCCGCGTAGCAGCCTTGGCCGCGTGTCTAGAAATATTCAACCTGCAAAGAGATCAGAGCCAGAAAAGATTTCTAAATAATTTGGCAATTCCACTCCGCCTGTTCCTGGTTCCTTCTCGTGTTCCTCTTGTGCAAAGAGAAACTACACCAGGCTGGTTTGGGTATTTTTGTGTGGCAGCTGCGTGGGTAGAGGAGAGCATTCGGCCTGCTGAATGCAGAGCACTCCTGAAAATCTGGTCCTCAGTTGTTAACACACACAGGTGTGCAGAGAATCCCATATCAGGTATCATACGTTCAAGCTGCCGTCTTTAGGGAAAAGGGGGGAAAATATTAAACTGGAAAAAAAAAAAATGCCAAAGAAATAAAATAGTAATAAACCAGAAGAAAGCCCCCACCCTGAGGAGCAGCTCAGCACTGAATGAAAGCGATTGTAAGCTGGGTTACATGCTTTTCTTGTCTTCCTTCACTCTGTTGTCATTGGTTCTTTCGTTGTTTGCAAGGCTGGAACAGAGGGGGAAAAGCTGCATGTCAAGTGTTGAAATCTGCCTTTGAAGGTCCCTTTTTCAGATGGAAAACCGAACTTCAGACAGAACCCCACTTCGACCTTCAAAGTTTGACTAATCCTTTGTCAGAGTGGCATTTGCCACTTAAGGCATAAAGCCCTTTTTAACACTCAGATCAGGAGCCTGTTTTCATACTTCCTCTTAAAAGCACATCCACAGCAGACTTCCATTCATCGGGAAAGTGTGGGAAGGGGTTGTTGTTTTGCTTGTGCTTTTATTTGCCAGCTAGGAGGCTAGGAATTCAAGTTTGGGTTTCTAGTGAAAGACACAAAACTTGTAAGGCAGTAGCTAATGTGCCTGTGATTCACTGGGACACAGAGAGCTTTGGGTCAAAGAATACAGCATTTGCTCTGAAGGCAAGCAAGCCTGTTTGCAGCCACTACCCGCTTGTCCTTAGCCCATCTGGGAGTTAAATCACGGTACGTGAGCAGATCCCGTGCAAAAATATACAGCCTTGGCATTTTTAGTATCTCACAAACCCATCAAAATATGTAACATAAATAAGAATTTGGATGATCTTATTCATTAGGTTCTTTATCTTAGAGATAGTTGAAAAAACTGGGGGGGTGGGGGTCGGGGGGGTGGTAATCGCAAAGGCAGAACTTCAAACAACAGTGAAACTGACTGATTATTGGGAAAAAAGCCAGGTGACCATTTGGAATGTGTAAGTTCTTAAGGACAGGAATTTTAAAACAAACAAACAAAAAACCCAACCAAAAAAAAACTTCAAGTGATACTTCATATAGAACTTGACTAGAGAGAACACATAACCTCTTCAGAACCTAGGCAAATAGCTGGATTCAATGATTTTACTCTTGTAAAAGTTGATGCATGATACTTTCTTGCAGAACTGCGAGGTATGGCATATTGACAGACACATCAAGAGGACATCAGCCTCACTTACACTGCCTTCCTTAGCTTGAATAGAGTGGTATGGATGGCATTATAAACCACCATAGCTGGAGTCAGTTCAGAGCCTTTAACTAAAGTTTTTAAACTTGCAAAACACAAATCAATAACAGTATGTCTTAACCACTTTGCCACAACACTTTCATCTAGAACATGAAGTTGTGCCCAAACAGCAGTGAAGTTCTGAATGGTACAAGAACCCACCACACGGTTCAACAGGTACCCCAGAATTACACCCAAGCACTGACAGAATTATGATGCAGACAAAGTCCGTGTTGAGGCTTAGATTCCCCATCAGATATCCCTAAAATAACACTCGTTGCAGCACCAAATCAAATGCAAGTAATTCCTTATCTGAATTAATGGGCTAAGTACAGTTATACCATAAATTTATGCAACTGCTGGAGACAATGAGCAGGGGAAAATATTCCGGATCAAGAAGAGGAGAAAAGTTTCAGATAGGCATTGTTCTGCAAGAGAAGAATTCATGCACCTTTTTGGCATTTTAACCACATGCTTTTTGGAAAAAGCACAGCCTGTCCCTACCCTACTAAACTGAAACCTATGCAAAATGTGAGGAAGAATTTTTAGAGTGGAAACAAAAGCAAGGAAGATGTGGTGGATCCCAGAGGATTTCCTTCAGGTCAGGAGCCAAGCTGGAGTTTAGGTTTAACAGGAAATTTTTAGTCTGAAACATAGACCATAACATATTTTTTGATGAAAACAACAAACCTGAACTTTCACCCACAGCTAAAACCAAACCTGGAATCAATCTCTGATGAGGTTTAAAGATATGAAATCAAGGGAATCAGTCCATACACCATGGAATATCAGATGTTGGAAACCACACTGAGAATCAGTGAAGCTACCATCACAGAGCTCCTTCTCCTATTATGAAACGGTGAAGCATTCAGTCAAACTCAGTAGAGTCTATACAACCACCACCTAGTGACTTCAGTGCTTACAAAATTAATAGAATTTGCAAAAGCTGAAGAAGTAAACATAGGATTTCCTCACTCACCCCCTTTTTTGATTGTCTTTTTAAACTTCCATTAGCCACTGACAAAGCAAACCAATTGCTGCTCTGACACATCTGCTTGGGAATAGAAGGAAGATGGATTGCACCATCCTAGTGGATAAACACAATATTTGTAAGCTGTTCAAAATTCACCTGCTACAACCAACCAACCTCTGATGAACATGTGTCTCAAACTTCCAGTCTTCCTCCATGGCATATAAGAACCAAAGCGAATGGAAGTTAAAAACTAGAAAGCAGCAGCCCAACACTCAATTTCTGCTATTGCTGACTTACAGCAACTGATGGAGAACCTTCAGTAAAGACAACACACAAAGAGTACGCCTCATCAGAGCACACTGCAAGGCAAGATCAAAGTACTCATTTTTCAACATATCAGTTGCAGGATCTGTTGTAATACATCACAGACAGATAACAAAAGATGTATAGATAGATCTGATGAGGCTTATTTTGTGAACATTTAATTGCAGGAAAAAAAAAGTCTTAACTATATTGTTAGAGTAGAAAATGGACATTTTCAAGGCAACCCTTAAAAGGTTGTTCAAAAGTGGTTCTACAATGAGCAAAACTATGTTATTGAGGGAGGTTTGCTGTGTATTCCCTCTAGAAAACATCCTGACCTGGAGCCAAATTAGGATAAATAGAGGTACTGTTTACAAATATTTATTTACAATATCCAAAAATCTTTGGAAAAAATCTGTCTTTGAAAAACATTATGAGGAAAGAAAATGTAAATAACTACTGCATTGCCATATGTGAAGTCAAAGTCTGAAGCATTTCTTCCCCTTACACACAGGTGTGGAAGTTCTGTTCACAAATCTCTCAGGTTATCTTTCTCATGGTGAACCTTTTCCAGGAGAAGCATGTTAGCATATGTAGCTAATGCCAGTTCTGGAGTCCTTCAAAGTATCTGAAAAAAATTCAGCCTTTCCTCTAAAACCTTTTACTACTTTTACCCAGTTCCCTCAAATCCTCCTCTCCAAAATCAGATCCTCCTTCTGGAGAGGGTTTTTGGCATTTTAGGTACACATTTCCACACATGCACAAGAATAAGAAACACAAGCAGTCGAGCAGCAATTAACAACAGAACATCCTCCTAGCTCCATTGCTTCAAGGAAAATCATTCCTGCACAAAAGCTTACATCGGCATTCACAATCACAGGAGTAAGTGACCATGTATACCTGTAGAACTTCTACTCAGAACTAAATTCAATCCAGATTGCAAGTGCACAAGAATAATAATTGCAAGTACACTAGGGGGAAAAAAAATAAAGGCAGGATAAGTCAAGAGAAGAAAAGGAAAAAACCAAATTTCTCCCTCCCTCTCACCATCTCAGTCTAGGAAACCCCTGTCAGCAATTACTAGTAATCCAAATGAGTATTATGCAAATATCACTGAAGTATGAAACAGAAGATAAACATAATGGCAGAGATTCTCCAAACCACTCAAGACAGTTTTGGTGCCCTGCTGTAATGGGCGGAACTAAGCTAAGGCTTTGTTGCAACTTTAGAAACCTCAGCCAAAAAGATAGCGGAATTTATTTTACTTTAAGCCATCATGAATATGCTTAATGATCAATGAAATCTAATCTTCCAAGCTTTATAGAGACAAGTATATTCTGAAGACATCCAGGTATAAGGGAGACGGATATTTATACATTTGTAAGCCAGGGTAATTCAGCTAACTGCAAGTCAGAGAAGCATAGCATGAAGGGGGGCTGAGCCAGAAAATTCCCATAGCAGGGAGACAAATCTTCATGCTGCCTCTAAAAGTGAGAATACACTCCAGTTTGTGATGGCTACTTAGCACCAGGCATAACAGAAAGATTTTAGTCTTGTATATTCACCTAGAAAAACTGATCTGAAGCTTTCCACAAAAGGGAAACACAGGGCCTGACTTAACACAACCCACGTATTAGTAAAGTACCCCTTGTAGTAAAGTGACAGTTGGCCCAATTCTGTGGGGAAGCGCAGAAGGAGAAGCCTATCAAAGTGGGACTGGTTTGAGCAACCCTGCAGAATGAAGAGGCAAAGAGGATAGTACTAAAGCATTCGTGCACACCCGTGAGCTTGAGGGACATGTGTTTGCTCCATCACGTGGCAAGCTTTGAAATGAGTTCAATATTTCACTCCCACAGGGATTTACCCACTTCATCAGAACCAGCCCTCTTTGACTCCTTCAGCTCCACAGTGCGATAGTAACGCTGCTCCTGTCATGTATTGTGGCTACAACGTGTACGAGAGCTGTACAACAGCGCCTGTCTGAAACAACTCGAGTCCGTGTTCCCTGCCTCAAAGAGCTCAAAGAGCTATAGGAAAGGCCCAGCCTGGAATAGCAGGGATGCTGCAAAGAAAACATCAACATCTGTAACCGGGATCTGTTACAGAGACACAAAGCAAAATGTTGGCACAGGCAGCTCTGGAGATCACAAGTATTTTCACTCCAGACCATCAGCTGGGTGCAGCAAGAATTTAGAAGCTAATATTGAAGGCAGGAGTGAGATGGGTACCTGAAGGAATCAAACACACATGGCTGGTGTTATGAGGGCCTAAGACAGGCTCTAATCAGAGAGGAGGAAGCTTTCTAGGAGACAGGTGCCCTCACGCTCCTCTGAAGTGGAGGAACAGATGGCCAGCAGACACACAGACTAGCAATGCCACTGGTCTGGCTGGACAAAGCCCATTAGAGATGCTGCTGCCAGGAAAGTCATGCAAGGAGCCGAGCACCTCAGAAGAGCCTGAATTCTCACTCCCTAGAGTAGAACGATTTACAAGGCATCATTTAGCATTACAGAGAATCAAGACTGAAAATAGTTCTGTTTTCCTTTCAGGGGGTGAATAAAAATCTGAAAGCAACCCATCAATTCCTAAACTGAGGAAAAATTCTCTTTAACTTTGCATTTACAAACTACATATGAATTGAATGCAAAGAGATGACCAGGAATTCTTTTGCCTGTAGCTCAATTAGTTTCCCCCATATAGGCATAAATGACTCTCATCAATAGAAATGTGGTATTTCCAAATATAAAAATATGTATAGATATAAAAACTACGCTTACTAGGTCTCCTCTGGTTTCCATTTAATTTCTTTTGTCTAATGTAAACTCACTGGGCTATGACTAACAGCTAACATATAATTTCTAATTGTATGGCATTATGTTATGTTAGTACAAAAACATTATCAGAGCCAAGAGAGAGACAGAAACATATCGTTCAGTCTTACTGGGAGTAGACAGGAATGGAAAAATACCATCAGCATCAAGTACATTTGTCAAAGAAGCAGATTAAAAGCCAGCTTTAATGGGATAAAATTCTCCCCACAATTCGCTTTCCTACTTTTTAGATGATAGAACTGTTATATAAACAAACCCAAATGCGTTCACCTTTACAAGGGCTTATGGAAAAGCAATTGGATGATATAGGACATTACTGTTTTATTCTTCAGAAGACATTCTGTATATTTCTACAGAAATGGCCTAAAGCTTTGCAGAGATATAAAGCCTGAAGCCACATGATTAGCTGCAGAATCCATTCTTGTTGCAGAATTATGTTCAGATTTACATTTGAAAGAATTATGAGGCAGTCTCTGCAAAAGAAGAGAGGGGGGAATCTGATTTACACCCTGTAGAGATTTCCCTCCCTAGGGAATAAACCAAAAGGAACACAAATCAAGAATAAGGGCATGCACAAGTATACTCCTGAGCCTGCAGATAGTCTGCAACTATAGCTGCAAGAATTGCGATCGGCCCACATCTTCTCAATGTGCTGATCATGAGGTTCAAATATTAACAAATGAAATGGCAAACATGAAGTACAGTATTCCTTTTGTTTATTTACTGCTGGTTCTATGTGATGTTCCTCTGGAAGGGCTGGGCAGCCAGCAAGGGGGTCGGAACCCCTCTCTCCATCAGCAGGATGATTCTCCAGTACCCTCAGGGACTGTGTGCCCAGACCCTGCTGTGCAGAAAAGAAAGCTAAATAGTCTTTTTCATCTGAAACCCATTTAAGCATCTGGTGGAAACACAGGAGCTAGGAAGATGCTGGAAGGAGAGCAGGCAGAGTTGTGGTGGGGCATTAGGAATAGTGGGTTCACTTCCAGCTCTCAGGAGCCCACTGCAGTGTTCCCAACATGCAACATGATCCTCAGCAAGCCACCCCACATTCCCTTCTCACCTACACGCATCAGTCCCATTCATTTAAACTGCAAACTCTTCAGGACATTTGTGTCTTGTATATTTGTTCAGGGCTTACTAGGAGAAAGCTCTGATCTCAGCTGGGGAATCCTCACAGTAACAGAGTACAAACACTGGTCCATGGTCTCCCTCGGCACAGGCTGAACATCATCCCCAAACCTGTACAATTCTACTGTATGAAGAGAGATTGCAGCTTTCTGTGATTTTTCCAGACAGGAATCCCAGCATTAACCAAAAAGAAAAGAAATCCTGAAACTCCATCTGACTGACCTTTAATGTCATTGTCACCCAGCACGCACCTGGCAGCACCCAATCAAAATCTACCAGGGCACTGTAACCTTGATACTATTGACCAGCATTGCTCTGATTTAAATTTCAAACAGCCTGCAATTTGGATTCCTCTTTCCCCCAGCTCTGAAAGCAAACATTATGGATTTTATAGGGAAGAAGGCCCTAGCCACACACTTGATTTGCACAAACTTCGCATACGTGAAAAGGCAGTCAATACAAACAGAATTCATTTTAATTAACCTTAATATGCTGATGAAAACGGTGGGGAGTTTTCATGAACAAATAAGTAGAGCCACATACACAAAAATATCTGCTTTGTTAATTACATATGCACACATCCAATAATACAGTCATGGTTAATTATAGTACTTGTTTCCGAACTTACATTGTTACAACCAAGCTGAGGCACGTCAATAAGCACATGTCCTCTTTTTGGTCAGGCAGAGTAGAATCTCGTGCTAAGATTTTGATTAGCACCCTTGTCAAAGATCTTAATATTCTCCATCTCATCATCAGGGCTCCAGTGCCTGTTGAGGATGGGAAGAAATTTATTATTCATTGCCCTGCATGGCAAATCCACTGGAAAAATTGCTCTTGGATCACAAACAGGCTCACCTGCAGGCTTTCTTTGGGAAGTCCAAGGAGTACAACTCATTCACACAAAATCAGGAGAAACTACTCAAAACTGAGGCTGTGCTGAATCAAAACAGTGGAAAGAGGCAATCAGGAGCCCAGCCCATGAAAACGCTCTGTGTAAGTTGTGAACTGAGATCCTTATTATTCAATTTAAACCTGGGTAGGCATCCAGATTTAACAAGTATCTGGGTCCACAGTTCCTTAACACATATGCTTTAAGAGGAGAAGAGAGCACTTCAGAAGAGGACATTAAAACAGGAGCATTTCCAGGTTCGCTACTGCTCAAAATTCAAGCCAAACATCCCACCTAAACATGAACAGGTCCAAGGTCCCTCACTCTTTAAGGAGATGCTGCTTTCAAATGTGACTCCACATCCTTGAAGAACACCTTTGTGTGCTGCCTCTAGGCCTTACAAGGGCCCAGCAGAGAGTTTCTGAAACAAAACCTAGTATGGAAAGGCAACCAAGCTTTGGAAGAATTAGGTATTTTTGCAATTGGTTTTTGGAAACATGCCGGGCCTGAATCTGAAAACTCACTATGAAATATCTGTGTAATGGTCAAATTTCTGGCTAGGGCTGAGATTTTTGGTTATTTCCAAAAGCAGAATACAGGAAAGGGGGGAGGTAGGGTGAGGAAAAGTGCTTTCTTAGCTTTCCTCAGCATTCTTATCTTCCATATCAGCACAGCGAACACATGCCGCACAAAGAAAGCAGATGCAAGAGGCAAAACCGGGTATTTAATGTTTGTTCAGTTAGAAGAAAAATATTGCCAAACCAATGGATTCAAGAATAATAGAGTTATGCCCTGAAAATCATGAGATTTGGGACTCCCTCTCTTTGCCTTCTCTTTTTTAATCTTCCAGCGTGCTTTTGAGTTACATTTCTACATTTGAGAGCCTGTGGGCTAGGAATTTATTTAAGATACAGCTAAGAATCTCATTAATAACATGAGTACAGGAACTGGCTTTTAAAGAAAATATACAGGTAACGCAAAATTTAAAGTCATGACAACTGGCAACAGCGCATACAATATCAATATCTAGCTAATGGCCCCAGAATGATTACTGGTTAATGAGCTGAAGCACGCAACAATAATGGAAAAAACAGATCCGAAGAAATGTTTTGTATATAACATGGCTGCTAAAAATTATACCAAGTTACTCAGAGTCACATCCCGTTTGTTTAAGTGACGGCAGGCTGGGCCTAATTCTGATGTCACAAGCAGTACTTTTAAAGTAGGACAATGCCTGCTGATGCACCTTAATTTGCGCCTATATAGACAAGGAAAAAGGGGCCCAAATGGAATATTTCTGTAGTTTAGGTTTTAAGGCTGCAAACCTAACCACTATTGAACTGTTTAGTGGATAATGCTAGATAATGCTATTGATAGTTACAGTTTCATCATGTCCAAACTCTGGGTGGTGTCAGAGTAAGGCTGTTAAAATTCTTGGAAGTGAGGGTAGACAAGCATGTTATACATTGGATTTGGAAAAGCTTCAAAACAAGGTTGTGCCAAGCAGACATAGACCAAAACCTCCTTCTTGCAATAACTTCTTCAAGTTCAGAACACATCTGACATATTTCAAGTATATATTCATTCGATGCATTACCTGACCTGTACAGGCACTGCCGCCACCTGCCCTCCTCCCTAAAATTATCGACCAAACTTGGAAAGCATAGGAAATAGCACAGCCAAAATTCAGGCTTCAGACTAAAAGGTACAAATCATTGTGCCTTCAGTCGTATGCTTGATCCTGGAAAACAGCACTGCAAATAATTTGACTTTTTTGGGAACGCTTAATGCAGACTTTCGCAGGGACAAATACAGAAAACGCATTCTAGCCTTTGCAGCAGGGTATCCCTCTGTTTTACACCTTGTAGATGTACTATGAAAATAAATGTTTACCTGGCTTTTGTCCTTAATGGAGAATCTCTCCTTTTAATCTGATGGAGAGCTTTAAAGTAAAAGAAAAAAGCACTGGGGGATGTACACGAGTGAAAGTTTGGAGTTTAATGAACAAAGCCCCTTATTGCCTCTCAAAGGCAGAGTGAGACAGAGAAGGAGATGAAAGCTCTTGTTTCATTTTATGTGCAAAACAGAACAGACATCTCCCATAGACATGCTAATGAAACATTGATTTGCTGGGGTGATGCTTGTTACCACAGGGCCCTCCACCTTGGACTTCCAGGAGAAGCGATTCACAATTAATTAACTCCTTTCACAGATTATCTGAAATCTAACTTGGGCTCATTCATGATAATGTTTGTTTTTATAGTAATATGCAGATCAATTTATATATGTATATACACACACATATACATATATATATACACACGTATATAAATGTGTTCCAGAATTTTATATACACGTGTACATGTACCAGCATATACAATCAGAGAATCATTTAGGGTTGGAAAAGACTTAAAGTCATCGAGTCCAACCACTAACCCAGCACTAAACCATGTTCCCAGGCACCACATCTACATGTATTTTAAACCCCTTCAGGAATGGTGACATCACCACTGCCCTGGGCAGCCTTTTCCAGTGACTGACAACCCTTTTTTGGAAGAAATTGTTCCTCATACCCAATCTAAACCTCCCCTGGCACAACCTGAGGTCATTTCCTCTCATCCCATAGCTTGTTACTTGGGAGAAGAGACCAATCCTCACCTGGCTATACCCTCCCTTCCAGGTAGCCGTAAGGGAGCAGTCAGGTCTCCCCTCAGCCTCCTTCTCTCCAGGCTGATCAACCCCAGTTCCCTCAGCTGCTCCCCATCAGACTTGTGCTCCAGACCCTTCCCCACTCCATTGTACTCCTCTGGACCCACTCCAGCACCTCAATGTCCTTCGTGGAGTGAGGGCTCCAAATCTGAACCCAGCACTCAAGGGGTGGCCTCACCAGTGCCCAGGACAGGGGATGGTCACTGCCCTGGTCCTTCTGGCTATACCACTGCTGATACAAGCCAGGATGTCATTGGCCTTCTTGGCCACCTGGGCACACTACTGACACATGTTCAGCTGGCTGTCAAACAACACCCCCAGGTCCTTTTCCCATTCTTGCCCAAGACTGCAGCGGTTCCTGAGGCTGTTGTGATCTAAGTGCACTTAGATCAGCACTGAGTCTTGTTGAACCTCAGCAGTTGACCTCAGCCCATGGATCCAGCTTTGGAAGGATACCTCTGTAAATACCTCCAGCACATCAGCACTCCCCCACAGCTTAGTTTAGGCTGCAAACTTACGCGTGCACTCAATCCCCTTGTGCAGATCATTGATGAAGATATATAAAAATAAATTATATATTATAATCAAATATAGATGTATTACAGCCATCTAATTCCACCACTGTAAGCACACACACTGTTTTGCAGCCATCAGCTCAGCATTCCCATAGAAGTTAACAAAACCCCAACACTTCAGGATAAACCCTGACTCCTCCTTACCACAAGCTCATAGCAAACCCATACCCTGGCACACATGACAAGCATTGCTCCCCACTGCCCTAAACCACTACTTTAACGGGCTTTCTCAGGCACAGAAAGGAGACTATTCTTGTCTCTCCATTAAAATAATCTCAGTTTTTAAAAGGTAGCTCCTCTTCAGAGGGAATGGAGATATAAAACACACTTGGGTTTTGAGGGTTTGTTTTCATAAAAGAGAGGATGGAAAAATAACTCACACATTCTCTTTCAGTTCTAGAGGTATACACACACACTCTTGCCCTATATGCACTGTACGGCAGAGGAACGTAAAGCACCACACCTCCCATATCACAGGGGTTTTAATCCCATTTGTCCTACACCCACAAGAACGCCAATCCAGTATCACAACCCCCTTGATCAAAGGGGGTTTGACTCACTTATGTTGAATTCTGCCACAAAGGTGGTTTTCCCTACATTTGTGGGATCCCTTCCATAAAGCTTACCTTTACCATGGGATCAAAACAGAGCAGCAGGACCACATCATAACTGGTTTATTAGTCAATATTTGAAATGACAAAGAAAGCAGCTCAGAAGAAGAACAAGTGTTACGTTCTCAATGGGAGTTACTATGAATGCTAAAGATTATCTTTCCTTAAGGAAAGTAGTTCTGTGCATATTGACTTTTTAAGTTTTCTTGTTTTGGTTGAAAAGAAATTGTTTGGTAAATAAGAAAAAAAAAATAGGTGAGTTCTTTTTGCAATACATTTACTTTTCAGCAATGAGGATTCCAAAATGCTCCACAGGAGTGGGTATTTCTTGTTTATGTAAAGGAAAAGAAAAACCCCAAACCAAATATAAAACAAACCACACACACTTTTCCTTAAAAAACAATAGTTCAGTCTCTGAATTTAAGGCCTTGTGTGGCAGGGCCTGAAAAGCTGCGATAGATTTAATTTTGACTTTAAGGGATTTAAACCAGTCTCACAATGACTTCATAATTTTCCTTCTAGGATGCCCATAAGAATTAGCAATATGATACAAGAAATAATTCTGCTGGATATTTTGATTTACAGAGAAACCTAAAAATGCTTTTAATTGACTTATCTAGAAGATCAAAGGCCTATGAAGCAGTAACACCATAACTAATGTTCAACCTACTATTCTTTAAAGTTTTTTAATTTGACAATTTGAAATAAATCTCTAACTGTATATGTATACACACACATTCCCCCCTCTCCTTCCTCCATAACACCATTAACGTGAATTTCAAGCAGGGCTCACCTTCACAACAGCTAGTATTGACAAGGGGTAGATGATCAATACAGAACAGACTGGAAGCTCATTTTCAGAAATTGATAAAAGTTCAAACCCCAGAGGGGTTAGATGATTTACAGCAAAGGTTAAAGCTATGCATTCTACTTTTCTCAAAAGGAAGGGTTTTCCAGATGCTTCCAAACATATTTTTTCCTCCCTGCCTTTAAATCTGAATACAAATATATTTTATTTCTTGCAATTCATGGAAATTAAGTTTGCTGAGAGTTAGCACCTCTCAAGCAAGAAATCTTAGTGCATGAGAGAACTTTCTTTACATGACAGAGACAAGAATCACAAAGTTGGGCCTTACTGGGACCTATTCTGCACCTCCCACAGCCAACCCATTGTTTCAGATTGTCCTATTCCACTCATCCTGGCTGCCACCTTCCTGCACTGGCACTCACATTGGTTCTGGTTGCCTCCCGTCAAGGACACTAAGTAAGTGGCGAGAAGGAACTGAGGGCCACCCACCTCCCCATCTCAGATCCTATTTCAAAGAGTTCACAAGCTTATGACAAGACAAGAAGACTTGATATGATCAGATTACTATGAAGTACATAAACCCAACAAGGAAAACAATAGCCATCGCCTTCATGTGGAGGTGGGGATAAGCAGTACTGAAACCTGTCTAGGAATCCCAGATATATATATATACAATCTGGGAGAAAATCTCCTTGAGAGCAGTCCTGCTGAGAAGGACCTGGGGGTTCATGTGGGGGAGAAACTTAACATGAGCCAGCAGTGTGCGGCCAGTGGTATTCTGGGCTCCATCAGAAAAGGGATGGCCAGCAGGGACAGGGAGGTGATTGTCCCTCTCTACTCTGCTCTCGTGAGGCCCCAGCCGGAGTCCTGTGTCCAGATCTGGGGCCCTCAATACAAGAAAGATATGGAACTGTTGGAGAGGGTTCAGAGGAGGCCTCGAAGATGATTAGATAGCTGGAGCACCTCCCCTATGAGGAGGGGCTGAGGGAGCTGGGCTTGTTCAGCCTGTAGAAGAGAAGGCTCCTGAGGGGACCTCACTGCAGCCTTCCAGTCCCTGAAGAGATCAGAGAAACAGGAGGGGAATCAACTTTTTTAAAGGACAGACACTGGGAGGACAAGGGGAAATGGATTGAAGCTAAAAGGAGGGAAGGTTTAGATGAGATATCAGGGGGAAGTTCTTTACAGAGAGAGTGGTGAGGTGCTGGAACAGGTTGCCCTGAGAGATGGTGGATGCCCTGTCCCTGGGGGTGTTCAGCGTCAGGTTGGATGGGGGCTCTGGGCAACCTTGTGTAGATCCAGGTCTGGAGGTTGGTGGCCCTGCCTGTGGCAGGAGGGTTGGAGCAATATGATCCTTGGGGTCCCTTCCAACCCAGACCATTATATGATTCTTGCAGAAGAAAAGGTCTCAAGAAAAACAAATGGAAAAGGCACCCTCTCTACTGGATTAATGCAGACCAATGACAGTAATGCACTCCACCATGAGCAATGTGTTTGTCCCTTTCCAATTCATATACAACTTCTTACCCACCCTCATCTCCTTTCTTCAAGGCATCTCTCTGATTGGGAGGCAGCAGGAGCAGAAAGTTAAACACTGCTTTCCATCCCAGGTCACCAAAAAGAGCGGCCTCACTAATGAAGTGCTCTAGCTAAAATAATAAAAGAAGGGCCAGTGTAGAGTTCCTGTGAGTTCTGGCTCAACCCAAACCCTAATGTTGATGTTATTATATAAAAGTACCACAGAGTATGTAGGGCATGTCTATCGCAGCAGCCAGAGCCATTTCATACTGTGTGCTTTTAATTATTTCATTGACACCCTTGGACCTGATAACTGCCTGAATTTTCCTGTCAACACTTTGGTCCTTGATTTTCTTCATTAAATCACAGTTTCAAATTACTTTTTTCTCCACCCACACCAACTTTTTTTTTTTTTTGGCTTCTGATTCTCTGAATGGCCCACCACGCTGCTTTAAATTACATGCTCATTTCGGAATACACACACTATTTATCTAGGAGGCAAATTTCAGAGTCATCTGAAATTAATTTCCCAAACCCAAAGTTCCTGGGTACCAGCTTCCAATTCAGCCATGGAATTTCCTGATGGTGTTGCATGGTTCAGGTTTCTCCACACCTCCAGAGAGCTGCCCCACCAGCCAGGGCTGTGACACACTCTCCCCTCCTGCTTCGGTTACTTCCCTACTGACCTTTTCAGCAGCAAAATAAAATCTATGTTAATTAATTTGTAGGTATTTGTAATAAGGTAGACCATGTAATTCTTAACATCGAACACACAAAGTGTTTCAGGCAGTTGAAGGGTACACAGGCAGTTGAAGTGTACACAGCACTTACCATAAAACTCAGCCTAGAAAGTTGTTAGTAATTGTTATGCCAAGTATATTACCAGAAACTATCTGCCCTGTACATACAGTACCCCAATTTTTAGAAGCATCAGTTACTCTAGGTGACATCACCCGGACTTTGGGCACCCACACCATCTCTAACATTAGGGCTGTGGGCAAAATGAAAATAATTTCAGACATTCCAAAAATACAATAAAAACCTTCTGCCACCAAAAAAAAAAAAAAGGCATTAATTTTATTTTACATATCTTTAGAGAGTCCAATCTGATGGGAGAAATTTTAAATTTCCCTGTTGTTTTGTTTAATATATAAAAACAAGCTTCAAGTAAAAGAGAGGTTAGGGCTTGTTTTGATGGTCAAATATTTTTCAGGCAAAATTATTTTTCCATCAAATTATTTGTTCAGTTAAATCACTTGTGACATTAAGCTTAACATGTTTCTCATTTGAAGACAGACACTTTTCCAAAAATGCCACCATTGGTATGTGGAATGCTATTTTGCCTTCAAAATCTTGTACAACTTTTGGAAAAGGTTCCACCTATAACTTGTTGAAGAACTAAATGTTATTTTGGAAGCAAGTATGGGGAATACAATCATTTTGCAATATCAGACCAATATTTAAATTTTTATTTCCTGGCACTTTTCTGTGATTGAAAACAGGTGTTACATTTGTAACCAGAAAGTGAAGCTTTCCTAACATCTTCTCAATTATCCCATCAATGGTACTTTCTGTGAGAAAATGACTGTAATTTGCTCCTGAAGCTACCTCAGTACTTAAAAAAAAATTAAGTCACACACTGCCCCTAAGCAAGGGCCTTTTATACATCTAAGAGCAATATACATAGCACTTACATGATCATAGATGACAGCTGAAATCGATCATGCAACATGTTACAGGACATTTATCAGAAACTCACCTTAGCTGTTTGATCCACACCTACCAATAGAAAATGGACCTTCCATGTAATAAACCTCAGCTGGAGGTTTCCTCTGGAGCTGGAAACCTCAGCTTCCCCTTCACTGGCAGGAATTTGGGGATATCAATTGACTTTTAGAGTTGGGCCCCCCACTACAGCCTTCTCTCCTTTCTCCCAAGGAAAGGGGTCCCCACCCAGGATGGTTCAATGGAAGTGGCGACACTGAAGTATGCTTGTACAAGTTGCTGTCTGGAGTACAACAGATGCACCAAGTGGAGGTTCATCACCAGTTATCCAGCACATCTCATTTACTTCCCAGTGCCCTGCCCATGCAGAAAGCATACTGCAGTGGTGGATCCCTGTACTGCAGCCAGAAATGTTGGTACTTTGATGTGAATAGCACTAAAAGCAGCTACCTGGATACTCCAATCTCAGACTAGTCAAAGAAATGAGTGGCAAGATAGTCATTATGGATGAGAGATCAGTAAGACAAAGGAGAACAAGTCCAAATATACATTCCAGGATGGGCAAAGTTATTCAGAAACCAAATAACAGTATTTCCTCAAAGATGAAATATTTAGTTGAGTTATACTACCAAAAGAGGTTTGTGTGGGATTGTTTGACTTCAACCAACAGACAGCATTGGCTTTTGATCTCAGCTCTAAAAGGATTCCTAGCTGTGGAAATTTCCTGGTGTAAAAGGCAGAGATGGAACCCAAAGAAGCCATGCTCACAAACCTTGGCAAAGGGTCTGGGGAGGATACTCTGAAAAGTTTGCAATAGATTTACAGCAGGGGTTCCCCCTCAGAATTAGGTCCATGTTCCTCAGAGTCTACAAGGCCAAAAAAAAGATCATGACAATATTTTCAGCAAAGAAGAATGACATATTTAAAACCTGGTTTTCTATATTTAACGAAACCAGAAAGACACCTGTTAAGGGGGAGACCTGTTAAATTAGCACAGAAGCCAAGGGCGGCTCTAAAACCCCTCTCTGTAAAGCTGAGCTGTTGAAGTTCCCTGTTTCCAAGTGGACTCCCTTAGACTGCTAAACACAGTTAACATTGTGGAACTACCAGTAGCTCTGCTTTGCCATCAGCACGTGGACAAAACTTTACTGAAAACACCCAAAACTTTGGAAGGAGAGATACACTTCATTCTCCTTTAACAATTTCCATAACATTTATTTAAATTAACTGAAATTTCACCATGCCAGTTGCATATTCAGTCACTGTTGTAACCCAGACAGGACTTCATGGTAACTTTGTGTCAATCACTGCCTACCATTTGAAGGATCCACCACTCACACTTGACAAAGGTGGGATGTGGGATGTACAGATGAAACAGAACATATAGCAAACTCATACCACATTGGTGCAAAACTTCAAAGCCAGGCAGACAGGCATCAATTGACAAGGACAGCAGCAGACATGTATGGTTAGGTGTTGAAATCCCACCTTAAATATCCTGAGGAAAAAAAGGAGGAAGCTAAATTGAAATAAAACAACATTTTGGTAGCCATCTCAAAGTACTATGAACAGCTGGAGTTCCTAAATACATCCCTATGCTTTTAGAAGGATTAAGAAGCCACAATTTAAAGAAAAATACACTATACCACGTTAATAGGGTGGGGAGGAAATCCATATGTCCACCTTGGTCTCAAAGTGAACAAAAACCTGATTTAGATCTCTAGTGTTTTACATCATCCAGGTCTCAGCTTGGTATTTCTGCATGGGTTTTTTTGGAGGGAAGGGAGAATTCCTAAAACATTTTTTTAACATTTAACCTCTCCCATTACCATTTTCATAAGCAGAGGTTAGAAGCAGGAAAGGGTAAAGAATCATCAAATGTTTCTAAACCTTTAAGGGCTATCAGAAATACCTGCCACAATGGTGAATATAGTACTGCCAATTTCTGGCGGTGAGGATGGTATCAATAATCACCTCTCTCTCTCTGCCATAAGGCTGATCCTGAAGGGTCCTGAACAGATCCTGAAGAGGCAAGAGCCCCACTGCATTAAATCAAGAATATGTGGCCAATTTAATGAAGCATTTAACACCTCAAAGGCCTCAGCTCTTCAAGACAATTAGGTACCTCGGTAGCAGAGGCACAGTGGGGTCATAACTGTCTTCCACTCAATGAATGCAGCTGGATCATATAAATCATGTGTGGTGTTATTCATGAGTTGTCATCATGTTGTGTGTGTGTGTCCCTAGCAGTCATCTTTACATCAAGCTCATTTACTTAGTCTACATTTATCTTAGCAGGACACATCAGCTCATGCACATCCCTGGTTAAGTCACCGACATCACTTCCGGATCAGAATGGCCTCCCAGCCAGCCAGTGCAAAGCACTGAGAAGTTGAGCAGGTCAAACCTACTTCCTTCTTCCCTTCAATTAGAGATACCCTACAGCAATTATCATCTCAAGAACAAGGTACATCTGCCTTGCAGGTTTTTTCCTCCTATCACTACTTAAAAAGAAAAACACTCGGTTGAATGAATGAAACAAAACTAAGGGCACTGGTAAGAATCCATACTCCAGCAGTCACTCATGCTGCAAATAAACAGCTGAGATATTATAACGCAGCGACCCATCCACATCACGCCATGCTTCTCAGCTGCACTTAAGAATTCAAGAGCAATTGGACGTTAAATGCAGATTAATGAAGACACCATTCATTTCCCTTCTGCAACAAAATCCCCATGCAAATAATTAGAAAAACAAAAATATTCTTCCCAAACTTAAACACCTGACACAAGCCTGCAGAGAAGGCAAGCACTTCCACAGTCACCCAGAAGTAAGGCACTGGTAGAAATTGTGGATATTTGACTCCCTGATTTGAGCGTCCATGAGCAAAGCCAGGAAATCAGCACATGTTCACCCTGTTGCTAAATCAAAGTTCAGGGTTAGCACTCGAAAGGCAGGGCTGGGATCCGGCCACTCCAATAAGGAAAATGAGAAAATACATCAGCTCCTCTTGCTATGGGAAAAAATAAAAATAAATAGTGTGGTGGTTTTGGCCCTAGCTAGAGGCCAAATACCCACCAAGCCACTCGCTCACTCCCCCCTTCAGCCGAAAAGGGGAGAAAATAGATATTGGGAGGCTTAGGACTTGAGATAAGGACAGAGGGATCACTCTGCAATTAGTGCAATGGGCAAAACAGACGCAGCACAGAATAAAGGAAAGAAAAAGTGATTTATTACTACTACAACTAGTACACCCAGTGAACCAGAACAAGGTAAGAAGTGGCCAGGTCTTCAAGCACCTTTTCCCCACCCCTCCCTTCTTAGCAAACTTAAAACTCATCACGATTTTACTCCCTTCTTCCCCCCCGAACATGGCGTGGGGAGGGGCAGGGAATGGGCAATGGGGTTCCGGCAATCCCTCACAAGCTGCTTTTCTTCCCCAGATCTTTTCACTTCTTCTTCCCCCCCACCCCTCGCCTCTTCGCACTCNGGGGGCAGGGGCGCCATTCCACATACACACCCCCTTCCCCTACAGCACCGTGGGGTCCCACCCACACGAGAGTCGTGTCCACAAACTTCTACAGAGCGAGTCCTCTCTATCGGGGAGTCATCTCCTCACCACAGGCCTCTCAGCAGGACTCTCCCCTCCATAGGGTGCTGACATTCGGGTCCAGACCCCCCCGCCTGGTCCCCCGCAAAGTCACAAGTCCCCCGGCAAACCTGCTGAGGCGTGGATCAATCTTCACAGGGCAGAGGTGTCTCTGCTCCCCGTCCTCATCCATGGGCTTCAGGGGGACACCCAGTTCATCATGGTCTCCACCACGAGCTGCAGAGAAAACTCTCTTTTCACATTCTTCATCCCCCTCCTCCGGCAGGCCTGGCCTTGGCGTCTGTGCAGCTTGTTACATCTTCTCACTCCCGCTCCGGTGGCAAAGTGCGCCTGCCAGTAGGTTTTTTTTTCCCTATATGTGGTTCCCAGAGGCGCTATGACCAGCTCTGATTGGCTCAGACTCTAATTTGGCCTTAAACTGACCAATGTTTTCAAAATATGGGGCTTGCAGAAAGCTGTAACTGCGGCTTACAAAAGACCCCGAAGCAGCACAGCTACACCAAACTGAAACAAATAGCCAAAATATTTTCTGCAAAGAACCTCAGTGAATCCAATTAGCAAGTTGGTGTGTCCACAGGACACAGACCTTGTTCTTAGGACTGTAAAGGAAGTTATGTGTATAAAAACACCATTATTCTGTAACACCATCGTGCAACTGGCATTGTTTTGAAGACATTTCAATAGTTAAAGCAAAGAATCAGGTTGTTCAAAGGTTCCTCTAGACTTAGCTCAGGAAAACCCCACACTTTTCTTCCACTTCTTGCTCTCCACATGTGGACTTAGGGAAGAAGTGACTTTACACCTCATGTTCTCCTTTCTTTCTCTTTTTCTTACTTTCTTCCAAGCCACCTCCCCCAAAGCGGCACTTACCACAGTGACAAATGAAGCAATAATAAGGTTAGCTATTTAACTCCTTGCATTCTACTTAAAAATCACCCTAATTACTATGTAATGGGTCCACAGAGGCAGAAGAGTCTGGGTGAAATCTACCCGCAGGGCACCGGTATAGTTCATCTGTCCATTCCCTAATAGCACTCTAAAGTTCACCCTTATAAACATGTCACCTAGTCTATAATTAAGTGACTGGTCATTAGGTAACATATGTGGTACCTGTGGGTCACATATCAGTCAGCTGGTGATGGATCTTTATCCAGTAGCTGCACAGAAGCAGCTCCATAGCTCTCTGTCACTACAGCATTACTCTCCACGCACAGCAGACTCGCAGAAGAGTTTGTGTAGGTGGGGGGATTTTTTTAAGCATTAAACTCTGTATTTGTGAAGGGTGAGAAACTGAGAGGAGGAGGGAGTGGAAGGACTGTCATAGTTCAGTCTTCATCCCCACAGCATGATAAAAAAGTGAGTTTTTCTTTTATGTTCTGTAGGCATACTGGTTTCTACAGCACTCCTCTTACTTTGCTGATAGGTTAATTTCCCAGGCACATTCAATCTGAGTAAAGATTACAAATTACAACACTTCCATAAACTGCAAGAGGACATCCTCTTTCATGGATATATATAATCTTTTTTTAAATCTTAAAAAAAAAAATTAATCAAGTTATACTTTTTAACTCCTTCAGCTTCCATAGAAGTGCAAGGTTGTATTAGAAAGACAGGAAAAACAGAAGTCTTGTTTATCCTTGATTTTACCAAGCAAACTGGAAGAATCTAGAAGATATATTTGAACAAAGTCCCAAGGGAATGAAGTACACACCCAGGCTGACCATCAACTTTCGCATGCATACAGAGAAATACAGCCAGTGTTCTCCTCTCACTTTGTGCCATGTGAGGAGCTTGATCAAAAGAGATACCAAGACAAGAGCAGGACATTCAGCTCACGTCTTTCCTCAGACTACATACAAGCGATGGCTTCCAGCAGGTTTTGTTGCCCCCAAGAGACAGAAAAGGATAGGTCCCATGAAGTCTGAAGTTCAGGCTGCAGTCCTGGAAACCCCGAGGCTCAAGCTTCTTACAAAATTATTCAGCTGTTTTACAATTTACAAGTTCTCTGAACTGGCAAGAGAAAGAAAATGAATTTTCATGAGGAAAACCCACAGAGGTGGTGCCATGTAGTCAAAAGAACAACAAAACACAACTGATTTTATTTGGGTACAACAGGACTGTAACCCTCTTCTGTGTTTCATATACCATTTTCAAGGAATTTACTTTTAGCTTCTGAATTTTTTGGATGCAATAATGTAGTGAAGAACCAGACCACACATATTTCCAGATGGGAAGTGAGATTTGAGCTAAGCTTTTCTGGGTAAGAAAATAATAAAGGATAGGAAAAATTAGGGGGGGAGTCAAAAAAATAATCTCATGCCCACAATATTTAAAGGTTTATAATTGCTAGTTATTATCTCCAAGGAGGGTGCCCAAAGCCATGGTATTATGACCAAGAAAACAAGACAAGACCTTGAAATCAGCCCTCTGACCCAACTGTTGAAATGTGCCTTAACTACCACACACATTAACCTCCCGTGAGGTCTCTTCTGGCAGCACCTCTCAGTTTGATGTTCACAGTAAACCACCGGAGGCGGAGCCGCCCACGCTTTTGGTAACACAGGAAATAGAAGATTTGGCAAAAGCATTGCCTTGGCCAATTAATTCCAAGTACAAAATTCCAATACCAAGAAGAGGCATGTATCCATCAATGACTAATTTACCACATAGTATTTAGACATATAATTAGATGTACCCAAAAAAAAAAATTAATTATTTGCAACATGAAGCAAACCAACACATTTTGACTCAAATCACATTGGAAAGATGAGAGATGCACAAGTTTTGCCCTACAGAGAATACAATTGTTTGAAAGTTTGCAATGAAGGACAGAGTGAAGGCTAAAGAAATGCATTACCCTTTTTGTACATTTTGTAGAGAAAATGCCAGTCCCTCTGGCCAAACTGAGGATTTAAAACTGAGACATGCCCTCCCTACAAGACTCATGTTCTTACTGGACTTCAATAACTTTCTTCATAACCAATTCCATCAGTTTTCTGGTTTTTTAATACCAAGAAAATGTTGCTTTTCTACTTTTGTGCTTTGTATATATCACCAAATTCTCAGGTTCTTAAGTCAAAGACAAGATGAGTCCAGGAGAGTAACGTCAAACAGTATCAGCAAACATTATTAGCAATTTTAAAAGAAAGGTCGTTACAGACAAGGCATAAGGATGCTGCCTACAAAGGCTTGTCCAGAGATCACTTTTTCCCTGCCTACTGTTCTTTATTACATTAACACCGTAATTTGAAATACTGCTTGCAAACAGCAAAGATGACTCTTACATTTCAAGCTATCCAGGAAGGAAAGCAAACCTTTTTACATGGGGGCTTTTTACTCTACAAGGTACCTCTGGGTCTAGTATCAATCACCCTGTGATGGATAGGCATCCCATACCAGGGTCATTCGTACCTCCACTGCTTATTGAACTGCAACACCTCATCCTCACTGAATACTGACGGCTGATCTATATGATTCAGGTCCAATCAGAACAGTGATTTTTCAGTGTTAAGGACTCTTCCATCTGACATGTTTGCATTGAGACTATAAAGGATCAAAATGGAGCACAGGAAAACAGCTCTCAAAAAAAGATAAGCTGACTACTTGCATGTGTTTGCACCACAGCTCTCTGCACCACAAAGAATGATTAAGTGGTCCCTAGTTTGGGAGGAAAAAAGCCTGTAATGCAGAAGTAGTGTTGATTATTCAAGAGCATGCAACTTGATTTGAACACCTAATTGAAACAGATCACTAGGACAACTCTGCTTCGGGAGTTTGATCCCTAATTGGCACACACAGGAGCACGGCACAAATTAAAGCTTACCCTTTGGCATGACCATATTGAAGAAGTCAGGTTTAAGGAGGAAGTAGAAATGCAGAACAGAAGAGAGGATGGGTATAACGCTGAGAGAAGCAACGTTCTTTGATAGAAAAAGAACAGCCTCAGCAAACACATTTATTGTTAGAGCAGAGCCTGCATTAAGGAAGATTGCTCAGAAATCTGTACATGGGGAGAGATAGGAGCCTGCTTGAGAGAGGAGAGGGGAAATTGGGGGAGATGATTTTTAACAGTTCTCTTTTTTCTATATAAAGTTGGTAGGTGTGTGATACACAAGCAAAGGATTAAGCTAATCTCAAGAAATCTTGTCTCTAAACAGAAGTGAAGCGGATTCCAAAGACATAAATACAAGGCAACTTATCTCAAACCCTTACTTTTTATCCCCAATTAGATGTATCCATAACAGTGTCTTTTCAAAGTCAATAAGAGAAACTGTTAACTCAAAACTGCAATGACCTCCTGGGTCAGTCAGGTGGTCTCATGGCCTTTCTTTGGCACATTCCACTGAATTCAATGAAGCACATGCCCTTCCCATGCAACTGCTGTGCCCCAAGAAATATCCTAGCTAAATGCACTGGATCTCTGCTTAAGCTCAATTTCCTTACATACCTGGGAAGGCAGTGTGGTAAATCCGAGATTTCAGCTGACCAGTAAGAGCTGGCTTTACACTTTCCCTGTGGTTACAGCTGTTCACACTGGTCTGCTGCAACGCAAAGAAAATGGAGAAACACAAGAGACTGACATAAGGAAGGGAAATGAAGGCAAACATTGTCCTTGATTAGTGAGCATGGTCAGAAAGACATTGGAATTTGCCTGGAATAGGACGTAGAGGGGCTGATTCTTTACTGCTTGCATCCTGTCCTGTTAGCTGTCTGCGAAGAGGATGCAGTTCTTTGCTCTATTTACACAAGCATAGGTGACCACACAGCAACAAGGTAAGACATAATGCAGCCTTTAGAAATGAAACTTCTGCAACTCATTCCCCACTTAACAGTAGCTCCCTGGGTGGTCTTGAGTCATAAATGAAAAGCATAGCTAATACTCTCACACAGAGTAATTCCAGGGTCCAGTCACTCTGTAGCAAAATATTTACACTTTCCTAGTTAAACAATACTTTTACAGTATAATGCATTTGGTTTCATTAGTATTTGAGATTATTTTTATTTTGTTTTGCCTCATTTAGTGAGAATTTTCTATCCCCAAATACATACAAGGGTCTCAAAATCAGCTACACAATGCAATGTAACAGGAAAACGTCATTATTTCCCACTTCTCAGAATCGAGTGCATATATATACAAGTCCACAGGTCTATAGGTGACTTTTCACATATATGACACCCTCACAGAATGCCTTTTGCACATGCACATCCTCATGAAGAGCTGCCAAATCCTTTGAGAATTCATGGTCTTCCCATGCTTCCCAAAAAGAACTGGAGTTTCATAACAGAAACCTTGTATAAGACATACAGACCACATTTCTGCTCTGTTTTAAATACGTGCGTCCAACCCATTAAAAAGCATTGATAGGATTTCCTCCCCCCCTTATTTTTCTGTGGAAACAATCTATGGGCAGGTGTTTATTTTATTTTTATTATTCTGCTAAGCACAGCATTCTCTACAACCTTCAGGGAAGGGGAATGGAGAAGAACAGCATCAACTTCCAAGAAAATATCAAAAGCTAATAATCACCCTTCTGAATTTTAATCCATAGCCAACCCCAAAATAGCTCCCTTCATACACTCTCTGCACTTCTGATGAGGAGAGAAGGAGGTGCTTCATTCCAGAATCATCATAAAAGGGGGAACATACTAATAATTGTGAATTAACACAAATTTTCAAAGATTACATATTTCTTCTTAAAATGGTTGTCAAAACTTGAAATTTATGCAGGAATTCAGAATTAAAACAAATAATAATTCTAAGGGAAGTGCATATTTTATAGAAGTTCCCTTTTTAGCTTGCACTGCAGACTCAAACTATTGGCAAACCAAGTTTCTAGAACAGAGCTGTGATTAAAGCCCTTCAGAGGCACAGGCTGGTTTTAGGATCGCAGCCACAGGGTGGTACTGTGGACAGGTAGCTACAGATGCTGTTAATGATGCGTGCAGCTGGTCCTATGCTCAGAGCCAAGAAGTCCAGAGCATTTGGGCACAGTCATTCATTGCCTGGCGTTCCTAGTTGGCATTGGGCACCTTAACCTCCTCCAGTACCTTAGCTAGGTGGTCATGCACCCCTCCCAGCATCATGCTCGTGCAAAGCAAAGCGTTTAGCTCCCTAATGCCTTCATCCTCTACATTCATCATTTGAAAATCTGTTTTCTAATTTGTCTTTGCAGTCCTCCAGCTATATTCATTTTACTGTGAGTGAAAGCTGGGAGTATATTTATACAGCAAAAGTTACCAAATTATAAAGATCGCTACAATTCCAGATTTTTGGAAGTCCATTGGCACAGAATCAAAAAGCAGCACCACATAGGAGTAAAAATAGCAACTGCAATCCAGAATTACTTAATTTTGACAGAAAGGCTAACATGCTGTCTAATAATGTTACTGCTTTCAAAACTGCCAAAGAATTTGTAGGCTTTATAGACCTAAGTTTAGGTAAATTACAGACAGCTACTCTACAAACCTGTTACTTTCTGATTCTTTATATAGGCTTATTACAAACGGTTGAAAAAACTAGTATTAGATTTTCACTGAGATAAAAGTTTGAGACTCCTTTTACTGCTTTACCTTCCAATTTTGATTGTCTACAATGTTTTATTTTATATAACTCTCACCTTTCACAGGCAAAGATGCTGAAAGACATCTAAAGAGTGGAGTTTGGTACAGTTTACAGTCATTATCCAAATAGACAAACAGTTTTGACCTCGTAGCCATATGTATTTACAAAATATTACTTATATCTTCTGCAAAGAAGCTGAAGAAAGTTGTGTTACAGTCCTTAGAAAAATATGCATGGAGAAGAAACAAGGTATCGCTATCCAAATAGTTAGGACTAGTGTGCAATGTACATACAAACAAAGGAGAGAGCACAGTCCTTGACAAAACCAGATTGTTCCCAAATCAGACAACACGTGAGTACGGACAGGCTGCAATACTGCATTAACTGGTGAGACCCAGGCACTGTGCACCTCGTGCAAGCCTCAGGCAGTGGGATTTGTTTATTTTGTTCTATAAATTAAAAGTTGATAGTCACAGGTAATCTAGGGGATAAAATTAAGTCTAAATTCTGAATGGGTTTTTATACTTACTACACCAGATCTGTAGTGAGCCCAAGCAATGACGATAGGCTTGTCTCCAGTCTCTTCAAAGGGACAAACTGCACTAATCCCACACGTACCACTGGCTTGACAAATAGGCTTTTTCTTCAATAAGAGATTTTTTTCTATGTATATGTGCATAATCCCTGCACAGACAAGAGCAAAAGGGCAGCACTTTCCCCAGCCAAGACACACAATTATACCTGCATTAAAAAACTCTGAATAGTTCTAATTCATATATAAAATATACATAAAGTTAGGTCAGAGAAGTTTTACTATTAGTAATCTGTTGAGACCTTGAGCATACTGTGAATCCAACCGAGGGGTAGCCAGAGGTTGAGACCAAGGCCTGAAGTGGGACGTCAGTGACCTCACCAGTGAGCACACGCGGTCTGCAGTCCCTACGGCCAACAGAACCTCCTCATCACAAGTCCACAAGACCCTTACCTTATCACCATGAAACACTTCACAAAATCCCCACACAGCTGCCTATCAAAAAAGGTTGTCAGGGTGTGGAGAAACACCACTTTCTGCTGCTGTTCAGAGATGCTTACAACTTGAGCAACACGATAGGGACTGGAGGGAACCACACAATCCATTTTCCATGAGTTTCTCCTAATTCAGTCTGCTGTCGCAAAGTCCCCACATGTTTCCAGAGAAGCCTGTGAAGGCAGAACATTACAGCCAGGCAATCAGAAGCAAGAAAGGAATTTGCATCACAAAGTTAGCAGCAACTCAAGCCCTATTCCTTGAACAGTGTGCTTTTCCTCCAAGTCAGGTGGAGCTCAGAGAGAGATGCTAAGGACTCTGGCCTCTCTCACTGAGAGCAGGGGCTGGTTTAGATAGCTGTAAATGCTGACCTTGTTTAGTTTGTGTAACTATCTTAAACACTTGCAGCAGGAGTTCTGCTTTTGCTTTGAGTTTCTCAAACCCATTCTGCTTTTGCTTTGAGTTTCTCAAACCCAAAATCTGGGTGAGCATTTGAAGTGGCCGAATGCCATTCCTGGAGTTAGACTTGAACCGAACCCAAGCTCTCTGCAGTGGGGTCTGTCGTACCCACATGGTTTCAGAGCTGGTGTCACCTGTGTGTGCTGTTTAACAGATTGAGCTGTTACTACCTTTTGTGAGCAACTTGCAAATGTTGTTAAGTCACCAACACAGTGGTGACATTCTCATTATTTGACCTGCAGTGCAACACACTAACTCCCATTGCTGGAAGAGCAGCACTTTGATAAAGGGTCCAGACGTCACAGATGAGCTCCTGCTATATACCATTTACCAACATACTCCCAAGCACAAAAATCACTTTCAATGCAACACAAAGCATCTACCAGGGGCTGATGCCCATGCATGTCACTATCAGGCAGAAAAGATGGGAAAGGAAGAACCAGAGACACTTTTGTGGAGCAGCAGCATCAGTAAAGAACATCAGGTGGAACTCGGCCAAATACCACTTTGACTCTAAATAAATTTTGAGTAGAGATAGGAAGGATCATCTCCAAGACCCTTGTTATTAGTGTTGCAATACAGATACATCACTGCTAGGTAATAGTGCACTATCAATGTTGGACTCGAAGGTATTCTCCAACCAAACCATTCTATGATTCTATCAGCTCTACTCCCATCGCAGTGTTCACTGAATGACTGCTCATCGCTCCAGTAACGATTACAACTACAGGTGAGCCCTGTAGCTCCAAGCAGTTTAGAGATATCAGTAAATACTTTAAGTGCTTTAAAATGACCCTAAAACAGTTAAGCTGCAATAATCTCCTAAGGTGGTTAAGTGGCTTAGGTGAGCAGTAAGCTGCTCTGGTGAGTTAATCAGGAAGGCTGCCTAATTAAGACAAGTTATTCACCAGTACATCCCAACAAAGCAAACCAATTATACTCTTAAAAGTTACATAGCACTGTAATTCCATGGAAGTCATAGCATTTGTTGAAGCATTCATTAAATACACCACACGCAAATGAACCCACACGAATATGGCATGGCCTGCATTTAACTTACTAGTTACACTTTTTAAGCACAGGTCTCACTCTTCTATTTTGTGTGTTGGTTACACAACTTCATCAGTTATGTTTCAATGAACATGCTCTGTACCACCACACTGGCCAGTTTCACTCCTGAGGAATGCCCAGCTTGATTGTGTCATTTAATGAGAAATCACTAGCAAAAGATTTTTCAAGAATTTCTCAAAATTTCAAAACTTGGAGAAAAAATAAAGAGCAGCTAGAGTGGTTGACATAGATTTTGCTCTAAAGCTTCTCCCTTTACATGTCAAAAAATACTTTATAAAGCATAAATTTCAAATTACTTGCTCTTTTACTTGAACACACAGCAGTCTCTAAGAGTATTACTGACACCACAAGAGTCCTATTAAGTATATATTGTTCACATGTCATTGAAATGTCACTTTCTAACTCAGGCCAGTGTTCCTATTTGTTTGTGTTATTTGTTCAGAGCCAGACTACAAGAAAAATCAAGGCAATAAGATCACAATTCATGTCCTATTTGCACAAAATCTTGCGAAAACAAACACCCTCTTATCACAGTTTTATAGTAAATTGTTTGGGTAAGAATTCAGGGCTAACCATAAGCTTGTCAAGACACAGTCATATGTAATGGCACAAGATCGCACAAGCAAATCAACAGGCTTCCTATTTAGATGTATCAAACTATTACAAGCTCGCAAGTTAAGCTGCACATGTGATTTAGGAATCAGACTGTACAGCTTATAATAGAGGAGTCTGGTCCTAATTTTCTATTACAAATTGCTAGCTTGCTGCAAGTAGATTCATAACTTACTGGAGATGATTCACTGGGAAAATGTCATCGTTTCAATGTGTTAACTAGTATGCTAAGGTTACTGGTGTTCAAAGCACCAATGAGGGGACAGCAATGGGAGGGTGAGAGCACCTAAGACATGTCACCTTCTGAGTCTTCACCCAACTCATCTGATTAGGGACAGGTCAAAATTTTAGGCAATCGACCAAGCAAATCCACGATCCAGGCAGGGTTGGCAGAAGTCGCCTTGCTGACCCAGAGCATAAGGAACTCATCAGGCTCATGACAAATTAGCAAGTACAGATTTAATAGAAGGGAACCAGCCATTCATTGCATCTGCAGAGTTTCTCTCATGCACAGACTCCATCAATGGACACACAAGCATTTTCTGGATTTCTTTTGTTTTTACAGTTTCCTTTCTCCTAATCAGAGAAATAAAGTTAACAACCTCAAAACCAGCTTGAGTTGCCAAGCGTCTCGCCTGGCCTCACTAAGTCTGGGATAGAAAAGATTTAACGTGAAAAAATTCAGGTTGGGAATGACCTTCTGCACTGATTGACTTTAGTGGAATGTAAATGATGGGCAGTAAATCAGGCGACGTGCATGCCGCTCAGTGAATCATACCATTCCCTTCAATCCCATCTAGAAGGAGAGACATAAATCCTCCCAGTTCAAGCCAGGCCATGAGCAGTCCTTTATATTTCCAATTAAAGATGTACTGTCCTTTCCCCAGCATTCAGTTGGGACGCCGCACATTAATATGGTAATCGGCAACCCAGCAGCGGGCCATGGGGGCCTCATTGTCTCTGCCACATTCATCCCCAGGCTTCCTCCCAGCTGGATGGAGGAGGGTTTGGTGTGACAGGCAAATCCCAAGAGACGACAGAGAACCCTTCATTAGAACTGATTTTAATGCCATACCGCCAGTAGGCAACGTTTTGATTATCAGGGCTTTCACACATATCCTCCAGGGCTGGAGGCCAGATACAGATGCTTCCCAGCGCTACACAAACAAGCGCACGGTCTGAACGCAGCCTCGTGGCTTGAATACCTATCAATCACCATAACGTCACCCCGCAAGTGCAGTAACTGTGAGGCTCTTTCTTATGGGAACAGCTTTGCTCCTTGTCTGTGAAATCATGGGAGGTTACAGCGGAGAGCAATGGTGGCCCCGTGGCTGAGAAGCATAGAGGGCCATCGTGCCCCAGAGCCACCACCAGCATTTCTCTGGGTCTGCTGGTGAAGGCTATGTCAGGTGGATCTGGCTCTGCTCATTGCTGGCTGATGACAATGACCAACCCTCATGCTGGGTGCAAGGCGCCCATAATTATGCTGCTGTATGAGAACACAGAAAAGCATGGAAGGAGCCAGGGAGGTGCAAGTGGTGGTCACTCACTGCACCGGTGTTTGAGATCGTTTGAGTAAAGTCAGTAAATCTCAGGCTTCCACAGGCAACTGCAGGAAAAGTGATTAACAAGACAGATTTAAGTTAATGGACTTGGGATTTTAGGCGATGGAAATGACCGCCGGACAGCCTGACTGTCACTTTGTGCAGCAGTAAGGACAGGTTGACTAAATATGGGGAACTGATCTTTGTTCTTTCCACTATTTTGGCATCCAACTGCTTGGGGAACACTTGACCCCATCCACCCAAATGTGTATGAATAAACTTCAGGCCTTTGAGCAGAAGCTGACAGCTGTAATTCACAGCTGAGGATCTCCAAGTCCCCAGAAAAGCTTCTTATACAGGCATCCTGTTAATTAGACCACCTCACTACTCCCATAGGACCATATTTGCTCCGAGCTTTTGTAAACAGTGGATGGAAAGAGTGTAAGTAGACCCTAACATTGGGGGTTAGTGTAGTTTTGGAGCTGACCTTGTGCTTGATTCCCTCCAAGCCATGCTGTATGCAGTTCAGCCACAGCTCCAGAGGTAGTCCTGGGGCTTTTACAACCTAATGCTGTCAATAGCAGACAAAACACTGGTATCTGGTAGGCAAAAGAATACCTTTCTTGGTGGTTTGCATTAGGATTGGCAACTTTGTATCTAAATCACATGGCCAGATTAAATGGGTGCCCATTGCTCCTCTACAAAGTGGATTACAGTACTGTTGCAGGGTGATTGGCCCTGAATCCCCATGTTACAGACCAGCAGACATCGAGTGTTTTTAAAAACGTGAGGTTTTCATCTGTAGTTAACAGGGAAAACCTGTTTTACTTGGAGAAGGCAGTGCCTTATATTCAGATTTCTTTTTTGGGGTTTAACTTCAGAGAGGAATTTACCTTCCCTAAAAAGGTGGAGGGAGAAATTCTGGATCCAAAAGCACAACCTCCCATACTGGCCACCTTACCCCAGCCTGCTCTCTTCAGCGCTCCATAGCTATTTTTATCATCTCATTTCCTCACATTATGGCAATTTACATACTTAAACACATTACATTAGCGTCCAAAATATAAACAAAGTGAGATAATGCACCATAAAGAGAGTATTAAAAAACCCCTGCAGATACACGCAGAGGAGCTTTTGGAAATCAGGCAGTTTTTTGAAGCAACGCAGTTGTCCTGTATCAGTAATAGGAGGATTTCTCGGCAACACTTTACAATAAAGCAGACTTAATGAGAGCTGAGCAGTAGTGTAATTCCTGTGGAATTGCATATTGAAAGCTACATTCATACCCAAGGAGCCCATCAGGACCAGTATTGTTAGCATGAATGCTGAAGGAATTGCAAAATGAATTGCCATTTTGTTATCAAGTGCTTCCGATTGGCTCTATCCTGCCATCTGTGTCATTGGGAGGCTGTGAAGTAGCAGAGGTCCGAACTTGGGCAACTGAAAGGTGGGTCAAGGGGAAATTCTATGCTGCAGCATCCTCTGCTTCTCTTCTGAAGAAGTTCAGTGCACCTTCCTCTTACGGTAGGGCCAAAATGGAGAACCATGTGCCAGGGACTGGGTAAAGCAACTCTCTTCCCCTTAGGCAAAGGGCAAACACCATTTATTGATCAACCATACAAACCTGGATGATAGATACTAGCAGAACACTGCTTAGAAACAAGAGGCTGCAAATTAACTGACTCTTTTAAAACTCCTGCAGCCTTCTCTATTTCCTCATGATGCTGCAGTAAATCTTTGAAGATCTGAAAAGCTCTACAGGGAAGGAACACACTTCAAAAGCATTTGAGTGGTCTAGAAGCCTAAATCCCTTTCCCAAAACATCCAAATCACAGAGTGATCACGTTTCCAATGTTTAAAATCCCATCAGGGTTAGCTCCTCTATCTGCTTTCTACTGGACAGATGCACAGAACAATATTTTCAAAGTTGTTTGGGTTTTTTAAGCTTTCCTTTGTTATCTTCCATTAGAACAGCCATCAGTAAACATTTTAAGTGAAAACTGTCTTTGATTCATCACCTCGTTCTATGACTGAAGTAGCAACACTCCAGTGAGTCGGATTTGATATCTCCGGATGAATCCCCATTTCTTCATTTACAATTCCCTTTCAGCCTTCAAGATAAAGAATTTCTGTGCTGCTCCTCATCTTGTGTTGGCATTACCATGACAGAATGCCTTCAAGCAGAAAAGAGGGTTTTGACCCTCAGCATAGCCCTTATACCACCATTAATCTGGAAGCTACAGAGCACTACATGTCCTCAAAACCCAAGACATGCCAGGACTGCTCCATGTATACATGCAAACCACAGTACCTTTTATCTCTGCTCCTTATCAAGGTCTTCCAGCCTTACACCTCCCATCCCATACACCTGTTGTGTGTTATATTTTCATGGCTCTGAAATGGGTCAGGTAAGGATACACTCACCTGTTTTCATTCAAAATAAATTGAAGCTCCGTTAAAACTTCTTGCTCCAGGTTGCAGAGCAAACAGTGGCAAAGGCAAGACAAAGACATAATAATAATAGCCACAACTTGTAACTGGATGGAACCAAACAATACAAACAGGAAGGAATTAATGAAAACCAGAACTGTCCTCAACAGGCACTTATCCAGGTTGTACTTGTGCCATGCTCAAAGCTGTCACTTGGCTCTGTCTTCCTGCAATTTCTTTGTGGCTTGACACAGGCATAGGATCCATACCAAACTGACACATCCCAGGTGATGACAAATGCCCTGCAAATGCCACACACTTTACAAATGTTACAACGGGTGCTTACAGGTCCATTCCATGACAGTCAAGTTATATGACAGAGCAGAAGAAACAAATTTTTTAAAAATTAAATTCTTTAAATTTACAGTACTATAAAAAATGAATGAGTTTAAATGTTTCCAGATCTACCAGAAGAATTATTCAAACTAAGTTTATAGGTCTGACTTTCCCATACATCACTCTAAATCAAGAGGGATTTCACTAGACCTGAACATAAATAATTTATGATCTAATGGGAAATGCTCTTCACGTACCAAAAGCTTACGAAGTTCCCTCTCCAGCATCAAGGTCCAAATTCAGCAAAGCACACACTGACCATTACCACTGCTCAACTGAAGTATCACATGTTAAAGAAAGAATACTTGTCACATTTAGAAAGGTTTGGTTCTAATTCCAGCGACAGCAATAAAGCTTCCTGTAGTGAGGCATTGCTCACAGAACCATGCCAGCACCCATGATCACCTCACCAGTGTCATGCACAAGAGAGGATGTCCAGCTTGTTTTCAACTTCTCTGCAACCAAGAACAACTTGATCCTGTAACGCTGGCTCACAAGGATGCTCAACCAGCCTTCATGAAGTAATTGAGCACCATTTCTAGCTCATGTCCAGAGGGAGGAAGAGATTAACCCTTGTATTTAAAGGGTTAATCCCTTTAGTGCAGTGGCTCTACCTGCAAAATGAGTTGGGCTGTGCTTTTGTGGATACTATAGAAAAGGCAGCAATTGGTCAGTGAAGGGCAACTGAGAAAAAGCCTGATGGCTCCTCCTACCCTTTCCTTTGAAAGAGGAGAGGGAAACAGGCATCTTCAAAATTCTGCATTTCAAAGTTATCATTTTTCCTCTTGTTGGGAGGGTAGGAAGGGGGGGGAGGGGCAGGGGGAGAGCAAAATCAGACTATTTAAAGACTTGTCTGATGATGTTTTAAAAGGCTTTGGTTACACTGCCTAGGGGAGTTGAATAAAACAAAGGTAATTCAAAGATAGCACACAGGTTTGTGATCTGTCTCATCTTGGCTGCTCTTGCCCTTGATTGGATGCATCCTTCTTGTATGCCGTTCAAAGGAAACTGCAGCACCTGAAATACTAATCCCTGCCTCCACACTGGGAGCAAGTTCTGAACTACACTTTATGCATGTACAGCTCAAATGAGTCAACAGGACCTGTCTCATGTACTAGTCACAGGTCAGATGTGTTTGGGCACTCCCTGAACAACTAGCTCAATCACACATCCCACTAGGTTTTATTCCATATTACTCAATATAAACAGCAAACACATAAAAAGCATGAAAGAAGCCAGGAGACACCTGTACAACCTGATGCCCAAGTCACACAGACCTCTCTCTAGTCTCTTTGCTGTGTCCCATTCCTATTTGCTATTGAAATCTTTGGCCAGTTGCTCCTCACAGGATTCATCTCACTTAACTTCACCAAATAAATGGGGACGTCTACGTGCATCTGTATCATCGAGCTTCCCTTCATCATCAGTAGGGGAAATGGTGTTTCCAGAACAGTTATTTCCTTCTAACCAGGACAGGTACCAGTATATTCTAGTCCAGGAGTGCCAGTTTCACAGCGCATTGCACGGACTGCACAGGGGGGTCAGAGAAGAGCTGCCAGGAGCAGTCTGTGTTTAGATTAATCCCACTCCTGCAGACTTAGGCTGGGCCTCGTGACAGCAGAAAAATTCCCCTTCATCTCAGTAGACACAAAACCAGGCCCCCAACATACCTCAGAAATTCAGGGTGTNAGCCAGCATCAAAACGCAGCTAAGAGTCAGGAGTCCCGGTCAGTACTCCAGGCTCAGGACGCTCTGACCCAGGTAGAGCTCCATAGCACTTTGGTGCTTCTAACAGCAGAACCTACTATGTTTTGCTTTTCTGGAATTTAATGCCACTGTCAAGACATACCTTGTCAAATATTAATTTGACTCATTTCAGCACACCAAGTGTTACACGTTAGCTCTAAAAGCTACACAGCTTTTCTTCTGTTTGGAGTTACTTTGGAAAATACAACATATATTCACTAATCTAATGCATAGTTTGAATCCAGATAAATGAGAGAATATTTTCACTTGCTAAAAAAAATAATCACTTTTTAGAGCAAGAGAAAACTGATGTTGCCAAAATAATAAAGACAACTCCAGCTTTGAATTGGGCAGGCACATTTCTACAGCTATTCAGTACGTGGGTGTGGGCCAGAGATTTAGACACAGGTCCAGTTATACGTGAGTGCCAAATTTCAGCTTAGCCTGGAATACGTATAGCGATATGATACAGCCAGCTGCAAGCTGTATGTTTGCTGCCTGGGCTCCAAGCTCACTGGGTGCAAACCCATCCTTACCCTTGCTAACATACCTGAATAGGTTTTGAGATGATGCTGGATTCCAACCAGCCATCTCCACGACCAACAATGGAGACATGTACAATATTAACTGCACTGTCCTGCTGGGGCAATGGAGCTTGCATTTCCCTGCTGTGTTTTTTTGCTACCACAAGTAGAATTTCCTTATTTATCTGAGTTCTGCTGCAGAGAATGAAGGACTGATCCTGCAATGTCCACCCACAGGATTTGAGTCTTAAATGTCAGTGCTGACAAAAACTTCTGGATTTGAAAGGTTCTAGCAAACAGCATTCTGCACACAGATGTTAAGACTAAGCCTAGCAATTAGCAGCATAAGCTATGTTCTGTATTAAATATACTTTAAGGGACCAAATAAAATCTATTTTATGGCTAGAAAACATTTGTTTTACTGTATGAATTATTGTATTTTTCACTTTTGATTCACCTTTAACTCCTGTCTGGCCTATATCACTTTGCTGACAAAATCTTTATTATTTAGGGTTTTCCTCTAGAAACAGGACTCCTTGCCTACATTTGAAATACAGCCAGAGAACATTCAGCACAGAGACCTTTCTAAATGGTGGGTTTTTTTCAGTCAGAAGGGTGGGGATGGCTACTTTTGAGAGTTCGTGCTTCCTGGAATGCCTTTTCACCCTCGATGCAAATGAGTGATGACCTTCTGTTCTGATCCACAGATCTGAACCAGAATGGGCCTGCACATTCTTATAATTTCCGCAGGAACTGGTGCGATGCCAAGTTCATTTCAGCTACTGAAGGAAACTGCTATACCTCAAGTTCAGCAGCCTTTATAGGCTCAAGTCCATAACATAATAGCATTATTTTGTATGGTAGATGGAGCATAAAATACATTACACCAATATTTAAACTATGGTGGAACTGACCAACTCAACTAGAATTGTGCCAAACAAAAGGAAGCTCAGTTTTGAAATGCCCACTCTTGGCTTTGTTCCAGTTAGAGCACAGCTGAAATAAATAACATTACGGAAAGTTCTCTGTGTATTTAAAATAAACCCAAACCCTGTTTGTGATTCCAATGCGTTCTGCTTTAATTTTTAATGCAAAAAAAACCGAAGATAAAACCAGAACGTAGTTTCAAAGGGAAAAAAAAACCCATCAAGAATGTTTCTCTCAAAAAAAGAATCTCACCAAGAAAAAAAAATATCTTTGTGCTTCTCTTTCAAACTGAGATATCAGCAAAATAAAGATAATTTGGCAATTTATTCTGATTTGACAGAACTGAATTCAGATGGAGCTCCAGAACAGTTTGCAACAAGCTTGTATTTTATCTTTAACTTTACAGCATCCTCTGCATCTTAAACCACTGGAAGCCACGGGAGTCATTCTCAACACTTAGTGTTAAGATAGGAATCAAGGGATGTATCTCCATATTCTGCTCAATCAAAATGCTGCCAATTTTAAAAGCTTGCTGATTTGCTGTATTATCGTCTCAGTAATTCCTTTGCCTTGTCTGCACTGCCACAATAAAGCCATAAAGCCCCATTACTTTGATCTTATATAGAGATATCTGTATACGAATACATTTATTTCTCTGAACACTGAATAATCTGCATGCCTATATTGGGTATCTGCTGCTGCCTTTTGGACTTTTTTTTATCTTTTAAGTGCATATAGTATAAAGTTGTGAAAGGGTATTCCAGTGTTCAAAATGGTCCAATGCTATTTAAAGTGTTGTTTATTCACGCATGCATTCAACATGCAAACCCTGTTCATATACATACAGCTCGTTAGCCACGTGAAGGAGACACAGAACCTCACAGACAATGAAAATCTGGTGTTTTGTCTGCAAAATATCTACCAGGTTCCTTCCAAGAGGCCTCTCTGCATAACATCAAGGTCCCTTTCCAACCTAAGGAATGAATAGTGACGACTAAGGCCTCTCCAACCTGCAGTGATAACAACAGATGATATTTGATTCATGTAATTAATGAAAGATTTGTCTTTTTGATTGCCATGGTCTATAAGGTAGAATTAGGACACCCTTTAAAGGGGGGGGTCCCTAACCCATTTTCAAAATAAACAATTCTGTAATCTGCTGTCTGTGTAAAATTATTCCTGAGGACATACACAGAATCACAGAATCATAGGGGTTGGAATAGACCTCGAGGGATCATCGGGTCCAATCCCCCTGCCAAAGCAGGCTCCCTATCTCATATTACACAGGTCGGCGTCCAGTCTTGAATATCTCCAGAGAAGGAGACTCCACCACCTCCCTGGACAGCTATTCTACTGCTCTAAAGTCAGTGCTGTCAGTAATCTTGCCTGGATATCTAGAATCTAGAAGCAGATGATACAATCACACAGTAAACACAAACTGGTTCAGTATAAAGGGCTGCAGCCACCTGAAGATCTCCAGGTAGCATTGAAGATGCTGAAGTTGTGCCCCCTTACACTAACCAGTATTTCAGTAGTAATATGTCTGTATATTTCATTACTGCTGATAAACAGATGAATAAACAGTTATTGCACAATAAGTTCCCATCGACATGGCAATCCTGTTCAGCTAATAAGCATTGCTTCTTTGTGGGCCACTGTTCACACAGCAGACAATACAGCAGAGAGAGCAAAACTGAAATTCATGCGAGGAAAAACATGTTGCTGCCCCCCCTCAAAGAGATGAGAAAAGCCTGGACATGAATACCCAGTAATGTTTTCAGCCATGTCCAAAAGTGTATTTTCATTCAAATATTGTTCTTCCTACTGCTCCAAAATGTGCTCAAAAAACATGAAATATGCTGGGAATATTTACAAGCTGTCACTGCAGTAAAATATTAATATATTTTTTCCTTGCAGAACAGCAGTGTGTTCCTATTTCCATAGGAACATGCAGTGGGTTTACTGGAGCACTACAACATGCACCATACAAGTGCTTCCAGCTCACACGTTGCACCCAACACTAAGCAGGACTAATGCCAATAGTTGGTTCTCTGCTGATCTATTAGATTCAGACTCACTCAAGCCTGAGGGGCCGAAATAGAGCAGCTATGCTGGGGAAGTTTTGTGCAACTCAAACTGGAGAGGGAGTCGTGGTGGCACACCACCATCCAAGCACCACCACAGGCTAGGCCAACATCAAACTTTGCTCATCCTTCACGATAGCAGACACAACTGGGGATGGTGGATCACAACATCTTCCCCTCACTGCCATGCAGACAGTACATCAGAGTCCCTGCACTCTTCTAACGCCCAACCAGCTCCTTTCAACCTCTAAATCCTCTTAGCGTACTTGACCAGAGCTTGAGCAATATTGACCCACTTTCAAGTTATCTGAAGTTCAAAATAACTGCTGCGTAGAAACCCAAATCACTGTTTCATAAGTTCTACACTTTTGATGTCTCCTTACCTAATCCTCTGCCCTTCTGCTGCTCCATAAGAGTGCTGAGACAGCAAATACTTCAGTTGCAGATGGCCTCAGGCAAGCCTAGGCTGGTTGAGGTCATCCAACCTCTGCCTTCCTGCTCAGAGGCAACAAGCAGCAGTGTACTCTTCCCAGGCCATGTTCCCACAGCAGGAACCAAAGGTGCCTTTCCATTGCAGCCAGTCCTAAACTCAGCTGAGGTTTCCCCTTGTAGCTCTTCCCCCAAGGCTGGACATTGCCTCAGGTGGTGAGGGTAGGGTTCACTAGTTTCCCCAAAACTTTTGGATGTTTTCTTATTTCACATGGAGGCTGATGGGCTCCCAAATGGATGACTGGCAGTTCTCCCAGCTCCCTGAGACTGAACACGTGATGCCCAACTTCTGGGGACATAGGGAAACAGCAACACAAGCCCAGCAAGCTCCCTATCTGGGACAAGAGTTAAACGTGCATGCTCTCTCTGTTTTTTTAACATCAAAGAAGTTCTGAGTATGACAGCTGGGGCTCTTTCCAACACTTTCAAAGGCTTCACAGACCAGCACTTGCTTTTATTGTTATTCTTTTGCTTCTGAAATAAACAGCATGGAAAAAGCAATGCTAATTGACAACAGCTTACAATATGACAGCCAGATAAACCAATCTCGAGATCAGAGTGGCAAGTTTTTATTATCCACACTTCCAAACCTAAGGACAAGGCTAGGAGTACCCTGGGCCTATCTGCTACTCCCATAGCTTCTCCCCCAGCACCCCAAAGATACTAAGTTAACAATCATTAATAATTATGAACATCCTCCTAGCCCTTTACAGTGAACAGTGGAATGGTAGGAATGAAAGAATCACACTTACAGCAGGTTGCTTGCCACATTTGAATAAAGCAGCCACATTTTGCAGGGTTGGGCTTTCCAAGAGCTGAGTTTTTGTCACTGCTTGCCTGTTGTTTTCATTAGCTGATACTATTGGAAGTTAAAATACACTCCAGCCTACAACATTCATTTTACAAGTCTTCATCAGTAAGGCTTGGGAGTGTAACCTGCAATTAGACTAGAAAACGCACTATAAAGTGAGTTTATTAGCATTTGTAAAGAGGAAGTCAGCTCGATCGAAGGGCTTTTTTCCCTAGTAACTTTGAGAAGTGAGAATTTACTAAAAATAGTGTGAGGTAGGGAAAGAGTTGGAAGGAACATGAAAAGAGAAAGGGAAAGGGAATAAAGGGAACACATAAATATTTTAAACACCTATTCATATACCATGAACTCCACAGAACTCACACACATTCCAACAGGTTTGTGAAACCAGCATCACACAGAAAAAGGTTTCCAACTATTGACATCTGACCATACTTCCTTTTATCCCAGAGGGAACATGCTCAAGTAGTACAGAGTTGAGAAAGGCCATGAATGAGCACAAATACAATTCAGTGACCTCCAGTGTCCTTGTCACCCACATGTGATATTTATGCATGTGAGGCTAATCTGAAGCCTCTCTCAAGCTCCCATTCATCACCAGCCCATCAGATGCTGTCTAGATCATATATCTCTACCTGGATGCTTGCTAATCTTTGACTATTAAACAGGGATAAACCACAAATTTTATACTGGGGGGCCTGTCATTCAACTATTTGGACCTACTTTGTGGCCAGCTCCTTTTAAAAGAGAGCTGAATATAACCTTTGTGTAGGACTTGTCCTGTGCACATAATACTATTTAGCAAGAGCATTCATAAGCCAAATTCCCAGCTTATCCACATTAGTGTGGGGCTGCTCAGTTCAGTGGAGTCATGCCAAATTACACCAACTGAGGATCTGGCCATACATTTTCAAGGTACTCTATAAATTAATTAAGCTTTATAACAACCTTGCAAGGTTCAGCAGTATAACAGTGAAGTGGGAAAAGTACAAGACCTCCAAGCCAGGGGTACACTAGGAAATGCTACTTCCTAAAGGGCAAATGTCCTGGCTGCTTTTCTTTTTAAATGTATGTTCCATCCTTCCTCTGACAAAACCCCTCTCTGAACTTCACAAAGCCAAAAATAGCTGTAGCATCCAGCTGCAGCATTAAGAATTGAATCTGGGAGCTCTGTAACAGCATGCATGAGACTACAGCAGGAACCAAGAGACCAAGTTGGGCAGCTGAAGTCATTAAGATCATCCATTAGCTTAGCCTGATTGCAGGGAGAAGACAGCAAGATGTTGAGTTGCCTTGCATTCGTAAAAACACTCGAAGAGTTATTCTATCTACTGCTAAAGCTAATAACAGCAACAGTAGCAATAAAGTGCTTAGATTCTGTTAAGATTTTTCTGCTAGAGTTTAAATCAGCAGTGCACAGTCCATAGAAATCCTCCTGCTTCCCAAATGCTTACAGAAGGCAGCTTCAGACCAAGTTTTGAAGCTCAGAAATGCCCCTTACCCACATGCTGAGCTGAAATGGGGTGTGTGTTTTTGTTCAGCAAACACCAACCGACAGACTGAGGCAAGGAACCAAGTGAAAACAAGCCTAAGATGACAGAAGATTTGAAATCTATGAAAAAACCCTAGAAAGCACTAAGTTTTCTCTCTGTATAACCAAAGACTGCAGGAATTATCAAGTGAAATTCCATTATGACCCAACTTAACATTCAAAGCGTGTTTCATTGCCCTATATCTGTTCAGCCCTAACCCAATTCATTGCACTGGAGGAAGGACCAGTAATACTAAACTTCTAGATTTGCTGGACTTACAGAGGGTTTCTAGAGCCTGTGCTGAAAGGGCTTGGGAAGGCTCTTGGCATGCTCTCCTTCTTTTGCATTGCCTACAGCCTTGGCACAAATTACCCCATTACCCCATACGCATCATTTTAGTCCCACAGAAATGCAGAGCACAGCTTTTTCAAAGCTTCCTCCTAAGCCCACAGATCAGAGTCCTGCCTGGCAGAGATGACTGAAGAGCAGCTGGGACAAACTCCACCACCAAAACAGCTCCTTCACTTCAACCCCCGTGATGCTGCGACATGGCGTGCAGAGCAGAAGCAGGCCTTCAAAGGTACACCCTGAGCATCAGCTTGACCTCTTGAGCATCCAGAGCAACCTCAGGCCTTTATCTGAATGAACACAAACATCCCACCAAATTTAAATCACAGCCTTTCAAAGACACAAGTGTTCATAGTTACAAAACAAACTTCGGTGCAGCTCCAAGACTCTGCTGTGCCACATGCAGTACGGAAGGTTTCCGGCTGTCGGTCGGAGTGTATAATAGGCCTGATTTATAGTTATCAGCATGGGACTTGATTCGAAAGCTCAATCACCGTGACTTCTCACAGTGGGGTTTGCATGCTGCAACGGGTCTCAAAATTGGAGAGGAATTTACCTCCCGCTGCCGAACATTACATAACAATCAACAGAAAACAAGCGGAGAGCAGCAGGAGGTCCTCATCATTAGCCTGCACAGTCATGTTAATGGAGATGTACACACACTCATCTATCTGCACTTATTATGGAGCTTGCCAGACTGTGGGATTACATGGCAAGGAAGACTCTAGGACAGAGACACAGAGGCAAGATGCAGGCAAAGAGCTTCAAAACTCAAGTCAATCCACGGGGATTTCCACGTTAGCTCAGGAGACCAGGGTGTGGGAGGTGGTCTAAATCTCACATGTATCAAAAACACTCACAAACATCAGGAGGTGCATGCAACCTTACGTATTGCAAAAATGCTGCTTTCCTTCTACAGACAGAGAACAGCTCTGCCTTTATGTTTTGGCCCCCTTTCAGCCTGCTGCCAAGGCAACAGTTTCACCTCCACAGAAGGATGCTAGATGCCCACAAACTTTTCCAAAGCTGTAAACTCCTTTCTGTCAGTGTGCCCACATTTGCCTGCTTCCCAAACCAGTCACAGACTTCAATGCCAATGAGATGTTTCAGGTTGGAAACACAACCGTCCCTGCAGGTAATTCTGCTGGCTTGGCATACAAGAGGAGGAAAGCAAAAACCTAACACCACTTTAAAAGCCCCTCAAACCAAAATGCTCCTTTTCAACCTTAGCTTTTGGATAGCTGTAGCTTTGTTTATGTATGATATATTGTCTTCAACATAACTAATGGACCACAAAAGATTCCTAAAACGTCAGAAGACTGCAAAAAAAAATGCTTCCCTTCCTTTTTTTAAATGAAAATAGTGCTTGAACACATGACATGACTTACCAAAGGCGAACCAAGCCAGAAGCAGCAAACAGCCACATGGCTCCTCTCTCCAGCCACCACTTTGACTTTTATAATTATTCCCTATTCCTCCACAAGCCAGCAGTTTATTCCCATCCCCAAGGGTAAAAACAGCAACTTCATTCTAAAACTTGAGTATACAAGGTTAAGAAAAGGTCAAGACACTCTGAGTCCCTCTATGCTAATTTAGCATGAAAGGGGCCATCCATTTCTCCTTCCCAAACATCCACTAAATGATGAGCATCTCTAATGGCCTGAGAGTTCTCTCCTTGACGTTTCTTCCTAGATCACTAAGTTATGGATCTCACTCATGTTATTTCTTCTAACAAAATTAGAAGTGACAGTTTTAAACAATCATTATGTTATAATCAAATCAACCAGAATGTCATTAGCTTTCAAGAGTGCCATTTTTGTTTTCTGATTAATACTGTGGTTCCTGCAAGAAACACTCTTTTCTTAGCCACCATAAACAACCAGTACATTAATCCCATTCAGGATATTTTTGTACCTGGACCAATTTCTAGCTAAAGGATAGGTCTCACCATTTGTCCCCCTCCTCCAAAAAATGCGGCTTACCTCTGTTTCTCCATATCAATAAATTGACCCAGAAATAATTGCAAACAATTAGTAATTTTATATTTTAAAATTAATAGCCCCCTGAAGAATTCAGCCACAAATTGATCTGTTTGCACAAGGATCTGGAATGTATCTGCTGCAAGGACCAGACAGGACAAGACAACCCAGCAGCAACCAAAGAGCCCCTTGGTTGCTCCCAAGTATTTTTCTTTTAGATGTCCCTTGATACAGAGTAAGCCACCCTACGAACCCATTTCAGACCTCCTTCAACCTGGATATCCTTAACAAGTTCATAGGGGGAAATAAACTGGTAGCACTGGGGTTAAATAACATTAAGGGAGGAATATATAATAGAATTTTAAAAGCGACTAAACACTTTAATATAGGATCAAGTAGAGTCTAAAAGAAAGCTGCCTGCTCAGTGAACTTTCAATGATTCCTGAAAATCAGGTGTCGAGCCATAACATCACTGGATTGTGCTTATTTAATGTTTCTTCCCTCAGCCAGAATACATAAAGGCAGAACAATTGTTAGACTCTCTAACAAGTACTATCTGTTGTGCCAGTGAATCACCTCCTTGATCTTACCCTCCATTTAAATTATTTGTGGTTCTGGGGCAGAAACAGACTTGTTTAGTTTCTGAACAAGTCCCACCATGGGAACCGTGACCAGCAGTTACTAGCAGAGTGATCAAATAAACTAATCAGTACTAGTAAAGGATTAAAACATACCAATTACTAGTTTTCAAATATTTTATATTTTAGTTTAAGGGGGAAAAATTAAGCAATAAAATGCTTTTCTGCAGATCGTGCTTTGTTTGCACAGTTAAACTCTTTGCTACAATATAGTTTGGACCAGAAGCCCATCTCTAGGTTAGTGAGCCTTAACCAAAACAGCCAAGTGGTGCCAACCCAGGTAAACCAAGGACCTTCTGCTTCCATTTTGATTGTTTTTCCTCTGGGAGATCATCAAAAGTAATCTACCAAAAAGGCATGTCAAAATGCTTCTTGCTGTAAGCCAACAGCAGCAGTTCTTCACTGACATTACATTACCATTGAATTGAAATTGAAAAACAAAACTCACCATGGATGTTTAATAAAAAAAACAATAGCTTCTTGGGGAAGGGGAAGGAAACCAGTTCCATAAAAGCACAGAAATTATGTTACTGATGTTACCTGCAGACAGTTAAAAACACAGTTATCACTTCATTTTGTCATAACTCTGCCATGCTTTACTGTCAATTAAAATGCCCTCATTGCCTTGGTTCACCCAGGTTTGGTGCATGGGCACACACACCCACTGCAGCCCATCATCGCATTAAGGGTGTGAACAGAGAAGCGCGAGCACTGCCAAGCTCCCTTCCCCTCATTGCCCATTGCCATGCTCAGCAGGGCTGCAGTCCCAGCAAGGATAAACAGGGCCAAGCAAGGAAGTGCTTGTCCCATCCTGTACACTAGACACCAAGGGACTACCTCGGTGTCATGTCAGCGTCCTTCCCTCGCCCCACGATACACTGGCACCTGCTTGCTCAGCCCAGGATCCCTCACTAGGGATTGCTGTGGCTCAGCTGCAGTAGCCTCACAGAGCAGCATTTGCTAGAACAGAGCATAATCTTACTCTCCACCAAACCCAGAAATTCAGGAGTCGTATTAAAGCTCCGCAGTTCAGCAGAGAAACTGGCCTTTTGCCACACAAAACAGCCACTGTGGAAATCAAACCCTCCAGTTCTGCAAGGCAACACTAACCCCCACCTTTCCATCGGCAGCAACGGTGATCTGAAAGAGCACAAGGCTTTGCTTTTACCACACAAAGAGCATGTACTCCGGGAAGGTCAGGGCAGACACCAGTAGGAAGAAAAATATTTTAACTGCCTTTTACTCACGTTTTGTGCTGTGCAACTGTATCCAACACCTATAGCTTAAAGCAGCAATCTGAATCCTGGCCAGTATTGTGTCAAGATTAGGAACCTGCACAACAACAAGGAACCAGAAACAAGGGGCAACAAGAGATGTCCTATGGCAGCCCAAGGCACTCTGGGACCAGCTTTAAACCCCATGCTTTGCCATCACTAATCAAACAACACAATGAAGTCATTGGGTGGCGCAGCCCCATTCTGCAGCACCCTGGAGTGCCAGGTAATCAAGACAACAGTATGAGGAGAAATTTTCTGTTTTAAAACTTAAAGTCAGCAATGTATCGTCCACCCGAAGTACAACTGGAACCGCGCTGTATATTCTTGCATGCCACCTACTGGTGCCTTGTTTATCTACCAGCTGTATTTTAGACAGCCACGTATACACAGAGCATTTATGAAGAGTGCTCAAGCTCTGTTTTGAATGGATTCAAGTAGGAAGGCACAACAGTCAGTTCAGAAAACAAGAGTGCCCTGGTCAGGTACCTTAAAAGATGAATAATTATTATTGCCAACAATTTCAGTCATGAACCAGAACCCCATAAAGATGGTGAGATGCAACACGAAGGGATTCAGTACAGAACACACTGCTCAGCACTAATGCAGATTTCCCTTGAGAATGGACAGAAACCCAACCCACCAACCACAAGCACACACCAAGATATCACATGAGAGTAAACCTCTGCTCAGGCTCTCCAGAGTGCTGCTTCTACTGCAATCCCACCACCGATGCAGTTAGGACTGCTCATCGTGCTACTAGCATTACAAGTGTTTTCTTTAAGCTTTTTTCTGCTTTATAGGAAAAAAAAACTTGATTAATCAACCTAAAATACAATTATTATTATTATTATTATTATTAAAGTAACTGTCCTCCTTTAAAAGGAGAACTGTCAGGTTCTGACCTAAGTCTAACCAAAAGGAAGGATGGGGAGGGGAAGGGGGGAATTGAGAAAAATCAATGAATCTACGCTAATAAAGGTTATAGGAGTAAAATTTACGCTGGATGCAAGTATGATCCTGTAGTCTTTTTATTTTTTTGGCATGCTGCCCCAGCATGATTTACGTCGAGATAACATGATGGAGCCTCCACCATTGAAAGGAATTAAATAAAAATGCAATAAAGGAGTACAAAATCAATCCGCTTACAGTTTTGTTTAATAAAAATTCATGAAGGATGGGCGGGCAGGCCCATAAGAAATACACCAGTTCAATGAGGGGGCTCTATCAAGCCCACAGCCATTAGAGTGTAGCAGCAGGATAGGATTATTGAACATTAGCATGAGTTAGCTGTGTGCCAGTGTGTTGAATATGCCTCAGTTCCCCCATCATTCCAAGCTCTGTCATTGCTGCCAGTCAATAGTGCATCTATCACCTGAAATAATGGCCAAGAAAAGTACAAAACATGGGGATTTGACCTTGACTGAGAAGCTGATCCTTGGGGATTTTCCAACAGGGGAGCTATTTTTTCAGTCAGGATGCTGGGGATAAAAAATTACAGTGTTCTCTGTCTATCCCTGTGCGTTAGTAGGGTTACACATGCTTTCCTCAGGTTGAATCTGGCCCCCGAGTTGTCACTTTTCACAGCTGAGTGACCTTTCTGGAGATGTTTGCATTCCTTTTCCTAACTACAAGCTGAAGCCTGAATGAACGGGCAAAGAAATGTGCCCTGTGGCACAGTAAAAAGTGAATTTCAAAATCCTACAGCCACTGTGATTTCATCAGAGGAGCTATAAGACTCAACCTCAACCTTTCCCATCTTAAATGCCATCACTTACAGCCACCTTGGCAGAGAGAGGATTTCAGTGCTCGTAAGTTATGCAGGCGAGCACCTTGGAACAGGACATCGCCACATCCACACAGCACTACTGAGGGTTTCCACCAAATGAACAGTTTGACTGACAACCGAACAGAACTCTTTCAATTTCTACCACAGCAACCCTTCCTGTTCACAGAAAATTTATTCACTCTAAAATCCATATTCTTTAATTCTTTTATTACTGAGTGGAGTTCAAGTACAAACATGGCTGGAACATGGCCTGGTGTGAAATCTTGGTGTGAATCATTCCCCCAGCAGTGCTCAGGAGATGCGGTGAGTGCATGATGGCACCTAGTGGCCAGGACACATGGGACTGGCAGACAGTTAACATTTTCAGCTAATTACTCCACTAACTGAAGGTACACGCTGAGGCTTCCCGGGATCTGTATCAAATAAAGACCACTGCAAGTAGGATGAGCTAGGCTTGTGTTTACACAGAATACTTATGGTCAGAAACAGTGGGATGCAACTCATTTCCTCCAACACCAGTAACCAGCACTGGTAATGCCAAACTCCCTGTTCCTCATACTCAGTCCAAGCCAGTAATGTAAAATCATGCCTTTTTTTAACAACAGTGATACCGTCACATTGCAAGTCTGCAGACACCCATGAGCAGATCATAGAATGGTCTGGGTTGGAAGGGACCCCAAGGATCATAGAGCTCCAACCCCCCTGCCACAGGCAGGGCCACCAACCTCCAGGCCTGAATCTACACAAGGTTGCCCAGGGCCCCATCCAACCTGGCCTTGAAGACTTCCAGGGACAGGGCATCCACTACCTCTCTGGGCAGCCCGTTCCAGCCCCTCACGACTCTCTCTGGAAAGAACTTCCCCCTAAGATCTAATCTAAACCTTCCTTCCTTTAGTTTTAATCCATTCCCCCTTGTCCTGCCATTATCTGCTCTTTTAAAAAGTTGAATCCCCTCCTGCTTATAAGCTCCCTTCAGGGACTGGCAGGCTGCAATGAGGTCCCCCTGCAGCCTTCTCAGATAAAAGCACAGAATTCTTCCATCAACCATAAATTATCCCTGAGCCTCTTTGGTGCATGAAACATGCTCAGAGCTTGGCCGAGCACAACTCAACACCAGCAGACACATCCCAACTGGTGCCGACCATGCACTGGGTTTCTGCTCACACCTTTTGTCCAACCCGGGGAATGAACGCCCACATCAGCTTACACATACACCAGTCTAGAGGCAGCTCAGCTTACTGACCTGGCAGTTGCTTTCTGGGTCTCTCCACTCTAAGCACTTACCACTACCCAGAAACACAAAGGACAAAAATGCCCAGTTAGCCCCAGCCAGCTCCCGAGCTTCCCCGAAAGAAGCCCGAGGCCAAGCAGCACTGCCCCGCCAGCAAGTCCCTGGTAGGCTTCTCTTGGCTGTTCCAGTACGTTGACTTGAAGGACAATAACCTCTAGCTTGTTTAACAACTTGTCCCTGCTGTATAATTACGCTCCTTTTAATTGGCTCGTGGGGTTTAATCATCTCTTGGGACCCAGCTTCCAGTTTCTCATTAACTGCCAACATGCACTCTTGTTCAGAGGACAGGGGATGTGCTCCAGAGCAGCACACTGGGGAGGGTCTCTTGGGTTCAGAAATTAAAGACTAATAGCAGAGCTTTAAAGCCATGCCTAGCCAGCCTCACCACGGCGGCATTTATTTCTCCCAGCCAACTACATCCCATTCCTAACTTACACAGCCACCTCCACACCCTTGGGGGAGGCAGGCAGCCTCACCAACTATTTTTAATTAGACACGACAAAATACAGCAAGGGCTGAGAAACCACAGCAAGGACAATTCCTGGCTGTAACACAGGATAAGGTGCATACAGGAGCCTTGTTGAGCCACCTATACAAGGAGTATCTCCCTGTTACTTCCCATTACCTCCACTGATCTAATATTTTTCTTAGAAGTTTCCGAGTTTAAACTCTTCTCAAAACTATGTCTAAAAATTTATTTAAAATTCTAGTAACATTAATGCTCTTCATTCTATGCAAAGGTCCTTTGCTCCACCCTGGACAAGCACAAGCAAGCAGAGTTCTGAAATGTTGAGGGCATGAAGGAGTCTCCCAAGGTTAACAGGGGTTAGGGTTGGAAATAATCCCAAGGAAGCTAGCAATGAAAAGGAGGCCAAGCAGCAGAGGGACTGAGAGCCAAGATGAACATTTCCATGCCTTAACCACCCACCTTCTGCAGTTACTGCTTGCCTGTGAAGTCTGACAAACATCAGCCTGGAGACAGCTCTGCTGGCATATGACAGGGTGGTAGGGACACGCTTCCATCCCAGTCCCATCGTATTGTCCTACAGGAAGTACCTGTGAAAGAGGAAATATGATCTGGAGTTACAGAACAACTTATCGCACCTGCCAGTCCCTGTCGCACTCTCCTACACTGCAGATGCTAGAAACAACCTCTGAGAATGAAATTATAGTTACTATTATAACATATTATGAGCCTTGGCTCATCCTTCATTTCCTCTGGATTTCAGGAAGAAAACTGTGCTCAGGCTTTCAGAGACCTCAGACTAACGGTACCAGAGAAGAGATGGAGTTACAACAGGCAGCTTTTTACACAGCACAACAGACCTCATTCCCAGCTTCCCAACACAGACCAACCCGTTCATGAGGCCATCCTCATAGCAGCTTTATACCCACACGGTTTCCTGAAACCTACAGATTTGTCCAGATGCAGTTTAAATTCTCTCTGGTTGATCAAAGGAGAATAGCCAAGGATCAGGGAACTATTGCCAAGGGGTCTGTTTGCTTGTTTCCACTGAATTTATTTCTACCAAATTCAGATCTTGTTCTCCCACACTTTATCAGGGTACAGAGGTAGAGGGATAGAATGAGGGAAAGTGATACTACTTCTCAATATTATATGATACAGACATTACAAAAAGCCACCATCAAGAATCCCAAGATTTGTTAGAGTAAAAGGTAGTTTTGCTTAGTAACAATCCACAAGTAAACATTTCAAACCGGGCATTCGTCACACACACCAGGACATGCATGTTTCCCAATCCAGTCACCAAGAAGCCACAACAGAAATAACATGCTGGTGGCACATGTAACTTACCCTTTCTGTGTCCTGTGTTACAGCTTTCTGCAGGGGCACCGCAGGGTCTGTGCAGCACAACTGCCTGCAACATGGTACAAAGGAGAAGCAGGCTGCCTTCTGATAGAACAAACTAACATCAAACCCCTATCAACTACAACAAAGCCAAGGGTTCCACAGAAGAGACTATGATCATTTTTGCCCTTCAGTACTGTTTTCCTTTGCCAGAACTGAGAAACATAAAGCTTGGCATGGGCTATGTTTGTGTCACTTGTGTGATAAGTTACAGCAATGCATGCAAACAGCAAAGTGGGTTAGAAACCTTCCACAAAGAGTAACAGCTACATCCTGAGCAGCCTGCACCAGTCCACAGGAGGATGAACCAAGGTCGTGATACATGGCAGAAAATGGAAACTGATATTTGACAGCTGGTGAAGGAACAACACTGTGTTAAACTTACACTGGCAGGGCCTTGAGATCCAAGTAGTTTTCTATTACTTCTCAGCCATGCTCGGCAGGTTTGTTTGATTTTTCCATCAGAATCCTGCAGCTCAGTTCGCTTTACCAGAGGGGGAAGTTGCTGGGAACGGGACTGAGAAACAAGAATCTGTCAAAGAGTTGTTTTATTTCCTACAGCACTGGCTGACTGACCAAAATCCTATAAAAAAAAAAAAAAATCAAATTCAGGAAAAAGCCCTGAACATGTCAAGGCTTTTGGAACAAATGGCACAATAGGTTTTTCCTGTAGCTATAGGCATGTATTTCTTCTTATTTTTTATTTATTTATTTAAGCCCCTGTAACACACCATTTCCCCCAAAGGGCTGCAAAGGTTCAAAGGCTTTGAGAGCACCAATAAATCACAACCACATAAATGTCCTGTAGTGAAGTTTGATTCTTATTTACCCGGGGTCTTTGGGCCAGTGCTCAGTCTGTGTTGGAGAAGGCAGATTTACTTCTCCTGAGATGCCCTCAATTCACAGAGTGCTCATCTTTCAAGCAGCACTACTCCAGGCCTCAGCTGCCAAAACACTTCTACGCTGCAAGTTTCCATCATTTGCTTTATCACACTTCCCTTTCCCCTCTCAGATACTGGTCTAAACTAAGTTATGTTTAGAAATACCTTGTGAGTGGCCAGACTGTGAGTCAATGAATCTCTGTAAATCACTGCCATATGCAGAACTTCAGGCTTCAGCAAGCTTTCTCCTTACACCATCTCTAGCTCGAGTCTCTAAAATAACGCTTGAGACCACAGCATATTGTATTGCAAGGTAGGAAAGCTCAGCACATGCATCAGCAAGCTGCACGAGCAGGGCATAAGAAATGGAGTGCACAAGTAACAGGACAGAAATACTATTTTAGATTAATTGGCTGCTCAGTTGTGTAACTAACACACAGTTCTGTCCCATGGACAGTGAAGCAGTGTAACAGCTTCTACCCCACAGCAACAATGGTCTATTCATCCGACGCCACTAAGAGGGAAACATCAGTAAGAGAAGCTCCAGCAGTTTGATTAACGTGAGTAGCTGGTATTGTAATTTCTTCTCCATGTTTTTCTCTCTTAGGTTACCCAATCAAGTATTCATTCTTTCGCATCTGTGATTATTTAACACCAAATCCACTTTGAAGCCCCCTTTATAGTTACTCACAGGTAACACAGCTATAGGTGTTTGCTAGAAATTTGTGAACAGAGTCCACAATTGTCAATTTTTTAGAAAGTTTCTCAGGCAGGGAACAGGACCAATATCTACAGTAAAGTCAGGTAACCACTTAAATGACATAAAACTGAAACATTACAGATTTGGATGATTTTCAAATGCATACACAGAAAAATAAGAATTAACAACAATTAATGGTATCAAGCCATTTGGCTATAAACCCCTGAACTCTGAGAGAGACTAAGTGTTTAAGCACTTCAGAAACATCACAGTTCTGTGATGATTCATTAAAGAGAGATGTATTTGTCAGACTGTTGGCTTAGGTGGAACACAATTGGGACATACATAGGTATAGTTTCAATTGCAGAGCAATACATACAGAGAATCTCATCCTCAGGCATCCAGCAGCCTTGAACCCGGAGGAACCTGAACAGCTCTGCCTTTCAGGAAAGGCCTTTTGTCATTAATAGTTTAGAAGTGTGGAAGGGAAATGTTGGCAAAAGCCCAGTAGCATGTTTGAATTAACTAATTGAAATCCAAAAAACAAGTAGGTATGTTAATCTTCAACAAAAACCACTTTGTTCCACCCCACCCAAAAAAGAGCAAAGTCTAAATGAGGATCTAGCATGCTCCAAGTTATATAAATTTGACTTTTATTTAATTTGCCTTAAGAGTTTCGGGGGTGGGAGGGTTAGAAACCTTAAACCAAACAACCCCTGTATATAGTAGGCCAGCCAAAAAGTTTGTGAAGTGATGGATCTAGGGAGGATGCAGCATCAGACCCAGGAAGGCTCCAGGACAAAATTCTCAGTGGAATTGCACCAGCGGTAACCAAAAGTTAGAATACAGTTTGCTTATGTTACGAGAGATGATAGCCTGGCTCTGGTGGGCTGGTCTCAGCAACACGAGGCTGAACAACATGCTGGGTGCCTCCTGAAAGCAGCATGAGACAACAGGAGGAAGTCTGGCATCTAGTCACTGTATGGATCAACGGAAACCTCCAGGCTCAGGGCTCTTTCCTAGCAATTACAAACCTGCTAAGAACTATTCCAATGGAACAACAGTATTACTAACGAGAAGTCCATAAATTCAGGTAATAATAACATTCAGCTTTGTGTCTTTTCCTGTCTCTCTGAACAAACTCAAGAAGTTTGTCTACAAAATGTAAAATAATCACTGACGGAAAAACAGCACAGGCAAATTTAGAGGGAAAAGCACAAAGCAATTCATTTGCAAACCAAGGTTTGCCAGTGATTTACTGCACAACTCACGTAAAGCATTTAATTTCTCAACTTCCTATTTTCCACCTGTAAAATGGACTTGTGTGGACAAGATGCTCAGTCTATTAATGCAATAAAATAAGAACTGTAAGAGTGCTACCTGTTAGCAGAAGGCTTCACCTCTGAATTCCTGCTCTTACCTCACAAGTTTTGTCTTGAGATTGCAGAAACTCCTGGCTGAGTTACAAAGCCATGTCAATTTAAGGGAACGCAAATATACTTCAGGATATTTTTATTTATGCCAACTTTTTAAAAATAAATAAATGCATATAAGCATTGGCCTTGTAAGTATTTTTGGTCAATGCAGTGGCCACGCTAGGCTATGGTGTTTATGTTGCGTGCACTGGACAAGGAGTTCATTGGAAAATGAACAAGAGCCCATCTCCCAGTCGTTGACAGCAAAAATCCATCTTTAACGTAATGGACACATATAATTGTTGTGCACCCTGTTAGACATACCAAGTGATTGATACAATGCGAAAAGGAGGGGGGAGAGAGAAATTATGATGATCTATAAAGATCTTGCTGGAACAGAGAAAGAGGAAGAGAATCATTTTTAATATGATTAATATTGCAGCAGAGAGGGGGAGAAAGGAAAGAGATGGGATTTGTTCCCTGTTATAACACTCTACTCCCATGCAATACTGCTTAGCAGGAAAGCCTTCCAGCTGAGGGCTATGAAACAGTTATCACTGTTAGGTGATTAAGTTACTAATTCTTCAGGGAGAAGACATTTAGAGGCCCATATTAAAGGAGAGCGAGGCAAAATTACATTCCGTTTCAATTTAGTTTAGCAATTCTAGTGATTTAGTTAAATGAAAAGCAATTGTTCCAATTAATAGTATTGAATGTTATTCATCAAAAGTGTCAAAACAGCTGTGTTGGTGCATTAGTAACCTATTCTCTTGTCAGAGATATGGATAATTCCCCAGGATTGCACCAGGGAAATGGCAGAGCAGTCAGGAGCCTTCAGCAGGAACCACATGTCCCGCAGCAATAACAACGGCAGATTCATGGTGCTGCTCTGAGCAGCATTGTACTGGGGTACAAAGGAGACCTGGCTGTGCGGGGCCTTGAGGGGGCACAGGATGTTCCCCAAGGCATGAATCTGCCTTTTGCCCTCCCCAGCACAAATCCCACACATGCACTTTGATGCAGTTTGCCAGGGCAGAGAAGCCTCGTGCTGCTGGTGAGGGCAGAACAAACACTGATGCTGTCACAGAATCACAGAACATTTGGAGTTGAAAGGGACCTCAAAAGATCACCTAGTCCAACCACCCTGCCACAGCAGGATCACCCAGACTAAATCACACAGGAACGCATCCAGGTGGGTTTGAATGTCTCCAGAGAAGGAGACTCCACAAACTCTCTGGGCAGTCTGTCCTGGGGCTCTGCCTCTCTCACAAGTTTCTCCTTATATTCACATGGAACTTCCTCTGGTCCAGCTTGCATCCACTGCCCCTTGTCCTGTAACTGGCCATCACTGAGAAGAGCCTGGCTCCATCCTCCTGACTCTCACCCTTTACATACTTACAGACATTAATAAGGTCACCCCTCAGTCTCCTCCAAGCTAAAGAGGCACAGCTCCCTCAGCCTCTCCTCATAAGGAAGGTGTTCCCCTCCCTTCATCATCTTGGGGGCTTTGCACTGGACTCTTTCAAGGAGGTTCTATGTCCTTCTTGAACTGAGGTGCCCAGAACTGGAAACAATATTCCAGGTGTGGTCTCACCAGAGCAGAGCAGTGCAGAGGGGGAGAAGGATCTCTCTTGAGCTACTAACCACCACCCTTCTAATACACCCCAGGATGTTATTGGCCACCTTAGCCACAAGGGCACATTGCTGGCTCATGGTCATCCCGCTGCTCTCCAACATGCCAGTTCCCAACCTAGATTGGTACCTGGCGGTGTTCCTCCCTAGATGCAAGACTCTACATTTGCTCTTGTTAAATCTCATTAAACTTCTCCCTGCCCAGCTCTCCAGCCTAAGTCATGCTGTCGACTCCCCCACACCTTCCTCACACTTTACTGTGTGGAAGGGGTAAGAACTCCCCTTGCTTTGCCTGGAGCTGGTGCAAAACCAGCTATGGAGCCAAGGCTCAGCATGTGCCCAGCACCCATTCTCATCCATACAGATTCCACAGCAGCTTTTCTCATGGAGCTCATCCATCAAAACAGTGATTAAGGAGCAAAGAGGAAAAGTTCGGATGTAACCCCTGAACACAATGGGGTAATAAAACACAATGGTGCTGCTGGCCTGGGAATATGACACTCTGGCACAAGGCAGCACCTTCTATTTTGGGATAAACAGACCCTGGTCTGAACATGGCTGAGGGCATCCTGGAGCTCATTAATCTGTATGGGAATGACAGAGACAGGATAACAGGTCTGATAAGGGTTTCCTCCAGCCTTTTCCTTGCACCATACAGGCCCCCACAGCCATCTCTGCTATCTCCACTCAATAAGGCTTTATACACTTCCTCCCAGGACCCATAATTGCCGTCGCAGTGCAGGCGATACTATCACCTTCCTTTCCTTTCAAATTTCCATAGTCTTCTTCAGGAAGATTAGAAACCCCTGGCTTTTTTGTACTCTCCTGTTTGTTTTCTCCAGAGCAAAAGGAAAAACCTCATGCTGTATATCCGAGTTAAAGGACAAGGGAAAAAGCGGTACTAAGGCCCCAGAAGCAACCTGCTGCAGTGTGATGCTTCTCAGCAGGCACCTGATGCCTTCACACTCCTTGGGAACAAGGTAAATCAGACACCAATCCCATTCCCCAGTATGACACCGGGCAGTTGTGGGATGCCCCGGATCACACCGCGAGCCACGAGCTAAAACAGATCAGATGAGGCTTCTCTGTTCTTTTTACAACAGACAAAACCAACAAAAATATGCTTTTTCTCCCTGTCCCTGTTCATATTAGACCTTTAATCACTGCTCCCAGTCCCACTTTCCTCATGAAGGCAATAAGTATTCCTAGCAGTATCTTTCTTGCTTCCTCTTCCCCACTCCAATCACTGCCACAGATTACACCCCAGCAGTTACCCTGCTCTGACACACACTGAAAAAGCTCAACACTCGTGTTGAACGTAAGCTAAAGTGAAAAATGCAGTGTCCCACACCATTCTGGCACTGCTGTAATTGCAACATTATTTATTGGGAGCAGGGAAATAATCTCTCTTATCTATGCAAGCCCTAAGAGCGTGGCAGGACCTGCTCACAGGCTGAGAAAGAGAAACCTGTAACTGTGAAAGCCTCCCCCAGCTTTACACGTAAAAATAAATAAATAAAGTATCCTCACTAGGTTTGGCACCCCACAATGTTCCCTCTAAGTCCTGGCTTGGAACAGTACCTACATCAGCTTTTATCAGAAGAGCTTGAAAGCACACAGGAGAGCATCACCTTAACTTACTTGCTCTGTATTTTGTTACGACCTCGGGTCCTTTGCTGCTTCAGAAACAAGGCTGCTGCAATTACCACGTAAAGAGAAATCTAATGAAATTCAACAAGAGCAAGTGTAAAGTCTTACACCTGGGGAGGAATAACCGACTGTATCAGTACAGGCTGGGGGATGATCTGTTGGAAAAGAGCTCTGTGGAGAAGGACCTGGGGGTCCTGGTTGATGACAGGTTGGCTATGAGCCAGCAGTGTGCCCTGGTGGCCAAGAGAGCCAATGGGATCCTGGGATGCATCAGGAAGAGTGTGTCCAGCAGGTCAAAGGAAGTGATCCTTCCCCTCTACTCTGCATTGGTCAGGCCCCACCTGGAGTACTGTGTCCAGTTCTGGGCTCCCTGGGATAAAAAAGACAGGGATCTCCTGGAGAGAGTCCAGAGAAGGGCGACAAAGTTGATTAGGGGTCTGGAACATCTCCCCTATGAGGAAAGGCTGAGTGAGCTGGATCTGTTCAGCGTGGAGAAAAGAAGACTTAGGGGGGACCTAATTAGTGTTTATAAATATCTTAGACATGGGATGCAGGGGGAATTGGCCAGCCCCTTTTCAGTGGTCTGTGGGGACAGGACAAGGGGCAATGGCTGGAGCATAGGAAGTTCCGCACCAACATGCGGAAGAACTTTTTCACAGTGAGGGTGACAGAGCACTGGAATAGGCTGCCCAGGGAGGTGGTGGAGTCTCCTTCTCTGGAGATATTCAAGTCTCGTCTGGACGCCTATCTATGTAATATGAGCTAGGGAGCCTGCTTTGGCAGGGGGGTTGGACCCGATGATCTCTTGAGGTCCCTTCCAACCCCTAAGATTCTGTGATTCTGTAAAGCCAGAGCAATTAACAAAATCTCCACATGCTGGTTTCAGCACCTGCAAGTGAACACGCTTTTGAAGAAGTTAGGAGAAGGAGCACGTTAAGAGCAGTGACCAGGTGAGCAGAGAGGCACGGGGAAGCCCTCAAAATACTACAACCCAAGAGTTTGGCACAGGGGACACTCCTGTTTGGCAACTCTTATTTTCTCATTCCTGCTCCGGATAGTAGGATTTTAAACTCCTGCAGGGCATAGAAGGTTACTGATAATAAAACTCTGCATTTTAATACTCCAGAGTTACTGCAAGTAGATATGCCTATTTTGGTGCACATGGCTCGCTCTCAGCTGTATTTCAAACATGCCACATTTATTATGAAGAAGAATTAACGAGCCCTTCATTAATTATTTGTATTACCATAGCACCTAAGGGCATTAATCACACATCATTCAGCAAACAGCGCCAGAACAGAGCCTGCCTAAAATCAAAAATTGGGGCCAAGAAATAAAACAAAACCCCCACACACAAATGCAAGAACTCGCAGAGCATGGGGAACACGGAGTGATAGCTTGAGGCAGCAGGAGAGGCAGCAGGCGGAGCGTGTCCCCTGCCATCAAATTACCCCTACACATCCCTGGTGAGGAAATCTTTCGAAGACAGATTGGGCAGGGGTTGGTACTGCCCCTCGATAGGCAATACAAAGCCATCAGCAGAGTGGAAGCCAGAGCCAAGGAGGAGCTGAGGAATAAAGTGGGCAGCTAGCAGCTGGTGTAGAGATGAGTCCATGGAGCAGTCAGGTACAGTTTGAGTCAAGTTACGGATCAAGAGGACTTTTGGAAGATCCTTTCAAGGCCCATTCCTTTGATTTTATGTTATTTAAAGATATCTAGGTAAGTTCTTCATGTTTATTAAAATGGCCCAAGCTTTAAAAGTTTCATTAAGAGTTAATACCAGCACTGTTCCCTTGCTCCGAGAATCCAAGGCACATATGTGGCTCCAAGAACTTCACCTTCACCCATGACAACCCCAAGGCAGCAAATGAAAGCTCCAGCAAATGCTCACGGTCATTATCTCCTGCCAAAGTTAACCATCAGTAACAAACCAATACTGGTTTCTGATATCAAAATAAACCTGAAGCAGAAAGGGCTCTGTCCAGCTGGAGATCCGTAACCAGCACACCAGGGAAGTTCTTTCTGACTTTTTGGCTTGTACACCAGACAGTCCCTAAAGCCCAGGCTTTTAACAGTGGTTCTTGTAGCACATGCCCAGCACAGACTGGGAGCTTCCAGTTATTCCTCATCATAGTGACTCTTACTATGCCACCACTTGGCAATGAGACATGTCCTGATGTAACAGGCAGCAATGACATAAATCAGAGCTATGCTGTGAAGTGATCAGCAAATAAAAGTTGATCACTCCTACCCACACAAGCTTCTGAGGTATTGGTGTGTTAAATACGAATAAGTTTAAAACTGAAAAGCCACTGCTGAGCTTCACATGCCCCATTCTCCTCCCAAGAAAAGGCTCCTGCATTAAACCCCACCTCGTGCCAGGCACCGCTGCCAGTAACAAAGGGCAGAGCAGGGCAAGAAGGTGCTGAGGAGTGTAACTTGAAATCATCGTGAAATAGCACATTGGCCCATGTGAATTTAAGTATTGCCTTCCCCAGCTGAACCTTTTTTCAAGTCCTATTTCACTTTTGTTTTGTTTTCTTTTGTTTTAAAACAAAAACAGCACAGTACTTCAAAGGTTCTCTTCAGTTAAAAACAAAAACAGCCCCCGAAAACCCAAACCAAAACACTACCACCCCAAAAACAACAGCTTTCCCTCCAGAATTCAGAAGAGCTCTCCTCCCAAACCTGACTGCAAGGGAATTTGGCTCACATGGAAAGCATTTTTTTTTATTTTAAATATTATTATTATTATTTAGGTGCATTCTCAGAAGTTATCAACTAATCTTTTTGATTTCCTAAACCAAGAAAAGGCCAGATGCAGGAATCTATTGCAGACATGATATAATTGTGCTGTAATCATAACAGAACAATATCTGCACATATGCTTTTGTTAAGCGTAGGGCACAGCCTGACACTACTCATTAAGAAACAAATGGAACATTCAACTGCAGCTTTCATTTGATCTTACAGAGATAAGCTTCACTATTGTTATTCCTCGTTTTGTGTGTGCGTGCAGGACACAAAAGCATTCCCTCCCAAAAAAAACCCCAGACTGGTCTAACATGGAACAATTGAGCACCAGAATGGTATATTCTGCTATTATCACTCTGCAATAACCTAACTAGTCACTCTCCAAGCGCAGCCTAAACACCAAAAAGCAAATGTAAAACAGTTCATTGTCTGCCCCTGCTCCAGTCACACCGGTCATTTTTCTTAGACAGAATTGTTTTTCACCATCAGATCCAATTGGTGTTGTAATTTATGTTGTGTTATAAATAGTATTATACTCCCTGGTATTGTAATTTAAACCTTGCCTATGCTTTGTGTATGAAAAGTTCTCAGTATAACTAGTAGTTATACCAGAAAGGGGAAAAAAANAATAAACAAAAAAAGGAAAAAAAAAAAAAAAAAAAAAAAAAAAAATCGAACGAGCAGCTGATGTTGCTTTTGAACTTACTGAAGGATGTGCCTGGCAGGAAAGCAGTTAAAAAGAGGCGATGTGAAATTGCATACGATATAGCACAGTGATGCTACTGCATTATAAATAATGCTGAAGGATGCATTATTTATATGTTTAATATTGGGCTTGCTTATGAAGTAAGTTTCTTTCTCCAGTTTGTCTCCAACGGTAATAGGAAAGCAGGAATTGCATGGCAGAGCTTGGCAGGAGATGTGATAGATCAGGGAAGTTTGGGAGGTGTAATGCTGGAAAACAGCATGGTATACTCCATTGCCTTTCCTCAGTTTACCAAGTTGGAAACCCCAGGTTAGGAGCTCAGCACAGATGTTTATTTGAGCTTTATCCCAAGTCTGTGTCCTTCAGCAGCTGCAGTGCTGGCACAGGAATACTCTGAGACTTCCAGCACCTCTACGGCTGGTCACTGTTTTAAACCAAAATTGGAGACCGTCTCTCTGTCCCATATAAGTGTTCAAATTGCATCCTGCAGAAAGGTGGAGCCTCCAGACCCACAGTGAGCTCAAGCTTTTAACACACGCGCCTATTATCCTCATGTTGACTCCAGCACTTTGCACAGATCCAGTGGAAATACCATTGCAGGGAGCATCTTGCTGCATTAAAAACCACACTAGCAATCTATAAACAAGTGCAACTAGATGCATGAAACCACAAATAAACCTGGCTGTGCTCCCAAGTCAGAGCACTAGCTGAGCAACACCTCACTCTTCAGCCAGAAGTTACTGACCTTACAGAAAGATGCCCATAACAAGGATTTTATCTGCTCCTTATCCCCTACAGCTCCAGTGTTCGGTATGAAGCACTGCCATCTTTTGTTTGCAGCAGCATAGAAAGTTGTAAATGGTGGAAGCTGAGGGATGGAGACAGACACTGTTCATCCAGTGCTGCTAGCACTAGGGTTTGGGTGGACAAGCAAATTTGCCTGCAAAAAAAAAATTAAAGTCAACTCTAGTAGGTCAGAAAGTGCTCTCAGCAATGAGTACAGAGCTGGTGTAGACGTTAACAAGTAACAGCACAGAGTAACCCAGCAACCCAGGGCCTCAGGTAAAAGCTACCGGTTTCTCGTGCTTTGGGCTTTTTGTTGTTGCTTCAGTCCAGCTTTGCCTAAAAGGTGAAACAGGGCTGTGCCTGGGGCCAGGTGCACACACCCACGTGAGCTCATGACTCCAGCTTTCTTTTAAGTTTTCCAGTTCTTGCAGTTGTAGAAGACAAAAGGGGCATGGGGGGGAGGCTTGAAGATGGCAATGGGACAATGACCCCAAAAGATAGCTGGTGGCTGATTCCTTTTTTTTGAAGAATTTTCCATTGAATCCATCACTCCAAACCCACTGTTTTGGAAACCTGCTTTCTCAAGCCTATACTCTAAAGTCCCAGATTACCTACATTCCACATATTATCACTGAAAATATTTTACAGTTCCAGCTCTAACTGAAACACCACCCAAAAAAAAATCACCCTGTTAAAATCCACCAAAACAGAGTTCAAAAAAATGAAGGTGAACTCTGGGAAGCAACTGAGATTCTTCTACAAGAACGAAGGTTATCAGCTAGGTCCAGAGCACATCTACTGACATTTCAGTTTTCTGCAGCAGTTTCGCTGCCTCTTCACCTTTGGTTACGTAAAGATTCAGATTGACAGAATTGTAGGGGTTGGAAAGGCCCTCCAGAGATCAAGTCCAACCCCCAAAGCATTTAAGGATAGGATGTTCTCAGTTGAGAGGCTGTGATGAAGGGCTCACAGCCTCTCCCTCCTACTCTACTCCTCACAGTAACACAGCCAAGGACTGTCTTTAGTATCAGCCCCTTTAGGCTGTAGCAACTTTTCCTGTAGCAAATATTTCCTGAATGCTTCCTACTTAACACCCCCCACTTAAACCCAGTGACATGGGAAACTCTGTGTCCATTTAAAGCGCCCTGCACATTCCCAGCTGCACATACAAGTTGAAAATACCATCACAGCAACCGAACGATGACGAGACAGTACTACACTTAACACATTGCCATGATGCTCGGCTTGCATTTCCACATGGTTGATTCCTTTAATTTGGCCTGAACAGCACCTGTTCCACTTGCAGTTTTTGGAAGAGGGATGCAGAGCTGAGCTGCCTTTTTTCAAGGCATGAGGTTTGCCAACAATTTGGTTTGCGCCTGCAGGTCCTGCCTGTGCTGTGCGTGCTGCTTGTGAACACCCTTGAGTTGAGGAACTCCACCTGGTGCTCAAAAGCCCAAGTCAAGTCACATCAAAGGAACTTAGTATATTGCTACATGGCCACTTCCAGATAAAACTTATGCAGTCAAATCTACTCAGCACTGTCAATGCCAGGTCTCCACCGCACCATGTAACATAGTTTAAAGGGGAGAAGCCAAAGCATCCAAAAATTAAAACCCACTTTCTCCATATTCCACTCAGCAGCTGTCAGAGGAAATGCAAGCGCAGTGATTAATTCTCCCAGGTACATTTCTGATGCAAGAGCACCAACCTCGCAGATTTGGGCTTTATTACTATGCTCTGTCTCCCCAGGCCAATCATAAGAGTCAAATTTTGACAAATTCCATACTGGGAGGCTTTTAAACAGTCAAATATTGCTTTATTATTTAGAACATCATTTTTCGGTTTTGTTTCCAGCTGTATGTAGCTCTGAAGTTTGCATTAACGTACTGCATTATATCATCCTTATCAGACAAGTTTCCTAGGTACAGCTGATTCCCCTTTTTGATTTTCTACAAGAGCTATTAAAAATGCTGACCAAAGAATATAGATTTTCATTAATATTTCCTCTTCTTTTGATCTGTTCCTTTGATTTACCTGACTCTACGATCCAAATAATCAGAGGAGTTCCTGTCTTTCATGCAACAAACGTAATGCCAAAACTTAATCAAACCAAGGTTTTTAGGGGGAGGGGAAGGCAGCACATTTAAAGAGCTTTTCCTCACCCTGTCACACCACGTGACACTGAGAAAGGCAGGCCTCAAGAAGATGTACCAGCCAAGTGGGCAACATCACTAGCATCTTCAGAAGCTATCCTCTACTTTGTAGGCATGAAATACATTTCTGCAAACAGTAAAGCTGCTGAGGATAAAAAATTTAGATTGAGAGGGAGACAACCTTCTCCTTTGGCAAGGGGAAAACCAAGTGTTTCTCTAGGGATTTCTTCATGCTGTCTCTTGTTTTAGTTGAGTTTTCTCTGCTAGTTTAAGTAGTTGATGCATTCTCAGGACATCCAGTTGACTGTGCACTTGTTTTTCAACCCTGCTTTGGCATAAGGTTGCTGTTCTTATTCCTTTTGGTATTGTTCCTGCACAGGAAAGGCAGGAAAATATGTTTCCAGGCTCCTAATTATGTTTGTTTTCCCGTATTGTTGTTCATTCTGTTTACACAGTGGTTGTTTTTCTTCATCTTTGATGATGAAATTTAAACACTAATAGAAGGAGAGAGATTTCAGGGAGGGGAAAATAAAGGCAGATGGAGTAATGATGCAGGGCACAGGCTTGTATCTCAGAGCTGTTTTCTTGCGGAATCAACCTTGACCCCAAGAAGCCCAAACAACTTGCAACACTTGCACTTTTGGAATAAGACGAAACACCTCTTGTGTTTATACTATTTTTACACTAGTGAATGAGGGAACAGATGTGGATTAGAAGAGTCAGTCCACCCCACAACGTTACACTGCAATCATTGCAGCGTCATTAAATCCCCATCAGAGCAGCTTTGTTCAGGAGTCCTTCAGTTGGTTTCATCTGATTGCTGCTTGAGCCTAGCTCTAACGTGTACTTCAAACACACAGATACTCTGAGTAGAAGCAGAGAATTAGTAATTCACCACGCTCTGCCTCAGAGTCAAACTATTAGTGGGGTCCCTTGAAAAGAAAGAATACCCCCAGGTCAGTGAAAGCAGACATTTCCAAGGGATAGACTTCCCTGTACATGAAGAGACATTTGTAGACATAGTTACATAACTGTGTATGTTCAGCTGTCTTTTTTCCCCCCCTCACATTTCCAGTATTTACCTGTTGACACAATCATCTGTACATGCAAACGTTGGGGGATATTTGCATAAGCCAAGGTAAAAACAGTCTGGGGAAAGAGGTATGTTAATGAACACAGAAGTTGAAGTGATATATAAACACATACAGGAAGTTTGCAGCTTTTTAAGAAAGGCTGAATGAATTCCAGCCAGCAAGACAATGAACAAACCATCATTTTTTGGTAACTTGGAAGAAGTCTCTCCCTTCTCTTCTTAGTTTACTTTACAAAAAGTTCAAATACATTAAAAATGGGAATAAAATAAACAAACCTGAAGGCTCTTAATCCTCAGTGATTATTAATCTTCAGTGATAATTCCTGTCAGTGAATCATGGAAACAGAATCCTAGAACCTCCTGAGCTGGAAAGGACCATTACAGGACCCATAAGGCTCCACAAAGGACCAGCCAAGTCAGAGCATGGGACTGAGCGCATCATCCAGACGTTTCCTGACCTCAGCCCAGCTCAGGGCTGTGATCCATTCCCTGGGGAGCCTGTGTCAGTGCCTCACCCCCTTTCAGTACAGAGCCTCTTCCTAATACCTACCCTAAACCTCTCCTGTCACAGCTTCACACCGTTCCCTGGGGTTCTATCCCTGGTCCCCAAAGAGAAGGCATCGGCACCCGGCCCAATGAAAGGCCAGAAGTCTCTTCCTTCAAGCAAATGCAGTTATATTCTCCACAGAAAATGTCAACAGCCCTTTCCTCTCCCAGTTTCCCTTCAAGGAGAGGGCCAATATCGTTCAGCATTTCCCCTTGCCCCCCATCACACAACTTCCTGCTGCTCCAGTTACATTAGTGCTACACCTGGGCTTCTTCCTATAGGACCAGCACACCTCAACAGTCATCATTTCACTCAGCATCATCCATATCCTTTGCTCTTACAATGAATGACCTCATCTCAGGCCAATTCCAACTCTTTTCCACAGTGATATAATTTCCATACCCAATACCATATGGCCTGAGCCAGGTTTGAACATTAATAAAGCCCAAGCCTAAAACCACAGAAGGGGACCCACGCGACTGGATGACTTCACGGGTAACATATTTGTCTGGGACCTTCTCCCTACTCTTATTTTCCTCATATCTAACATAGCCTTACATCTACAACCAGAAACGGCTTTTCATCTCCTGTTCAAACTAGGCAAGAATAAGCCCACAGGAGATTTGAGATATCCAGAAAGATCCCTGAACTGCCAGTAAAACTCCAGGAATCAATGGCCAGCTCAGGAAGGCACAGGAGGAAGCATAAAAGAAAAATACTCCTCTGAGCATACCATTATTGTTAAATATCACCATTCCAAACGTAAGAGATAAATTTTCAAGTGTTACAGCAGGTCTCAGAACCCTATTAATAGAAATTAGGGAGAAGTCTAATAGAAAAAGACAGAGAGGAAGCCATTCTCTCCACTGCTCCCTGGGGAAGGTGAGAAGAGACTGAAAGATGACACTTTATCTCTTCTAATTCCCGTGGGACCCATAATCACAGCATTCATTCAGCAAATAATAATAATAAATATGGTTTGAAGTGACTCCAGCTATTTCAGCTTTAATAAATGGCTTGAAATAGGGGCAAATTCAGATACAGAGAGCATCTTTTCAATAAAATCTGATAGGGTTATTAATAACATTAATGGAGTACCATGCTGTCTCCATTTTGTTAATAGTTGCCTTGTTCTCCCCCAGCCTGTTTCCCACCCCTGCACACAGGCACAGAGAAACACACACACTTTTCCCTCCAGTGATGACAAATTCAGACTGTCAGCTTTCTGCTGGCAATGCATCCCAAGAATTAGTCAAATTTGACATGATTTTATTGTTTTATGGGAACTGCCAACAGGGATTTTTCTGCCTGAAGTACATTTATATCCCAGTTCAAATCAGATCCTGGCTTAGCTCGTGGACACAAAGAGGATAAGCCAGGAAACCTGAAGCTCCTCAAGGACAACAACAAAAAAGTTATGCCCATGATGGGCTGCTGAGAGCCTTACTCCAGGTAATTGTGCCCTTGTTCCAACTCATCCCTTACTCCCAGGACAGCTTTACCTTCCAGCTTACAGTTCCCCTATGAGGGAATAGCAACAATACTGGAGCTGCTCATCCAAAACCAGATGTTTAAACACCACTCAGTGTCCTTGCACACTGCTTTAGAAGAGGTAAAAAGATCTGTCTGCAGAACAAGTGTGAGCAGATAGATCTGCCTCATCAGTCCAGTTTTATTCTACAGGGACAGTCTAGGAAGGATCTTAATTTTATTTTCTCTCTTCCATACACATCTCCTTTTCTCCTTTAATAAATTGTAACCTCAGTCCCACTGCACTCCATGAAAAAAAATAACCATTGGCCTCAGCTGTCCAGGACCAAATCTTCACTGAGGCCTCCTTATAATTTGGAATTCGCCCTCATCTATCCCATTTCACATCAGCCTTCAGCACTATTTTCCACATGTCACATTTTTACAGACTTAATGAGATTTTAAAAAATTATTTTTCCCCTTTGCATTTTATGCTTTCAAGCTGTGACTTCCATAAAATTATTTTGATTAGCAAACAAGATGGCTATATGATCAAAGAAAAAAAAAATAAAAGCATCTCATTTTCCTAGTCTCATCTAGAGATGCTGGGAAGGAACAGCCAGAGCCAAAGTGGTTGATATCACAGTTCTTCCCTTGCAGGGACACAAATAAGAAAATAAAAGAAATAGAATTAGAGAACTGCAGAGAAATGAAATGTTTGAACAGAAAATAATTTCCCTAACTTGTAGCCTGCAGGCATAACCTGTCATAACTCTGCATGAATTGAACAGTCAGGGAGTTCAAGTTTTCTGCAGCTCACCATAAACTAATATGCTCCGTCATATCATCCTCAGGAGACAAGGATTTGAAGGAGCCACTGGATTTATAGAACAGCAAGAGCAGTCCTGAGGTTTAATAGAATTAGAGGGAACTATCAGAAGCCCAGTACAACCCAGCGCAGACAGAGAGTAGATGGAAGGTGATGAAAAATCCCAGCTCACCTCACAGCAAAGACTGAGGAGCCAAGTGGTAATTCTATTTTAAGCTTTTCTAGAGACCACAGACTTATCAATTCATATAATACAAGAATTCCACTGTTTTCCATACATATACCCAGAATGGCTGAAATGGGAAGGACCATGTCACAAGTCTCACAAGGCGGTGGAGTCAGGCTCAGAGGCTGCTGAAGGAGAAGGCGGCATCCCCCAGGGCATGCACTGCTTTCTGAAAGGTAGAGTACAGGTGTGAAGAGGAAAAAGGAAAGCCCTGAAAGGAGAAATATATTACTCCTACATCTGCATTGAACTGAACAGGCAAGATTCTCCTCTTCCTTGATCTTTACAGGCTTACTCAGTCTGAAACCCATGCACAAAGCACACCATGGTGCAAGTCCTAGAGGCTGCTCCACAAACAAGACAACTGAGGAAAAAAAAAGTCTTTCCCAAGATATTTTCTGTTCTCCAGCCTCTTTGGGACCATGCATCCCAAAGATGTACCTGCAGTAGAGCAGATACAACCCTAAATACTGCAACCCACCAGACCCGAAGAAAGAAACCCCTCTGCCAGGGTCACAGCCTGGGCTGCAGATTTACCACTGTTGTCTACAAAAGGGTAGGCTAAGAAGCAAACATTGAAGGACCTCCAAATCGTGGGAGGAGGCATGCTATCCATCCTCAGTTCAAAAATACTCCTCCTCAGTTTCTCCACTATATGACACTGTGAAAAATTCCCCCATGTAGAAAGTCAAGTCTTTCCTGCGAAACCCCCAGAAAAAGAAGAGTCATCACAGACCTGGTGCCAGATCTTCTCATTGCCTTGGCTCTTCCCGTGCTTCTACAAGACAAATACCCCTTTTCTTGGGTTTTGTTTTAAGCTATCACAGTTCAAGTCTCACTGCTGTAGGTATTCCAGACCCCTGAGAGATCCAAGTGCTTCCACAAAATCAGTATCCTTCTTTATGGTCCCTGCCCCAGCACCCCTCCCTGTTAAGATCCTGGCAATGTCCTTCACTAGAATTAGAGCAGTCAGAACTTTTGACACCTACTTCAGGGAAATTGAAAGCTGTCTTCTCAGTCTCTCCCATTCACCTCCCCCAAGGTTCCTATTCACTCCTATTGTACCAAGGTTTTGGGACCCAGCACTCTTTCAGTTTAATACGCTGCTCTCCAGGAACAATCCATCCCTACCCCAAACCATGCAGCAGCAACATCCTCAGAGGGAAGTCAAATCTTTCCCAGTGCAAGATCTCACTGTGACAGTAGGATTCTTTTTACAGAGATCCCACGCTGTTATTCTCATGGCCCAAGCACAAGCATAGCAGAGGCATCAAAGACTTGAAACTCTCTCATATATTGTGACTTCCAGAGGCACTGTGTGAGAGACAGCCTACACCATACAGCAATGCCTCTAGCACACCTGAATGCATCCTATTAGCATGGGGGAGCAGGTACAGAGCTCTGAGTTCCAGGTAACTCACAAGCACTTCCATTCCTCATCTCCACAGGGTCAAGCAGTAAACTTCACTGCATTCATGTGATGTAACACTCGAGTTAACAGCCAGGACAATTTGTTGAATGTCAGAAGGTCATCTTAAGTTAACTTGCAAAGAGCACCCAGACCTTCCAAAGCTCCGCCTAGCACCCCACCACTAGAGCTCATTTTCTCTCTAGAAAGACTGCTTCCTCAATAGAGGACAACAGCAAGAAACCCGTTTCAAAGGAACGACTGAATGAGAGGAAGCACAAGAACCTGCATGCCCTCAAACAAACTGCTATGCAAACATCTGCCCCCACGACTTCAGCGCTCGCTTTACCCGTTTACCCCTCTGAACAAAGGGACGACACCCGCGACGTGACCCGCTCAGCAGCGGGGGCTTCTCCGAAGCACTCCGTCTGACCTCAGCGTAATGAACAGAATTAATATGGCAAAGCCTCTAACACGGCACCACTTCCCAGCAGCACAGCCACAGCCTCTAATTGATTAGTCCATAAAAATCTGTGCACTAAATTGAAAGGAGCTGCACTAATTCTCTTTTATGTTAAATTTCTGTCTTTCTCCTTTATCGAATCCTTCGTCGAATGTCCCTTCTGCTGCCTATTGTAGGCTTGCTCTGGGCCTGTTTTCCTCTTGCCCAGATTAAGTACCTAATCAAAATCTTGTCTCCCTTAATGGCATAAAATTGAAAGATAGATATTGCACTTTACACAGCTGATTAAACACTAGAATGTGGCTAAATGCTTTACAGGGCTTGTTACATTAACTAACTCTGTCATCTGCCAGCTATCTTATAATTGCATATGCTCATGTTGCCACTGGTGAAGCCAAGGTAAGATTTCTTTTCCCTCCATTACCTCTTTCCAATATCCCTCCCTCCACTTTGCCCCCACCAGCTGCACATCCCTGAGGAGCTAAGGACTCCCCTGTAACAACCACCTGAAGAAAAACTGTCCGATGCTGTTGCCTACAATTTTCTCCTCTACGTTCCACTGCCAGTCACTGGTTTGTGACCATCTGAAGTGGCTAAGGTGATGGAAGGGGACAGTAAACACACACAGCAACTTTTTCAGAAGAAAGTAGGAACAAACCTGCCCATCCTTGCCTTCTTCATAGCACTTTGATGCTAAACACCTAATTCCAGAAGCAAGCGAGGATAGGACAAAAATATGCTTACACTATCTCATGTGTTTATTAAGTAGTCTGAAATTCCAATTGGCTTGACAGAGCATGACCTCACGTAGGTATGTGATGTTGCATGCTCTGGCTTTTTCCTTACACTGTATGTTACTATGATGCAGATGAACTTTCTGGAAGACTTACCTGTCTATCCCAGTTGATTTGCTTTGTCAGAGGAGAGTTTCACCTTCTGCAAGAGATTCATATGGAACAATTCCTAAATACACTCTTCAGACGGATGGCTTCAAGGGGAAACAAACCCAAAAAGGCTTTACCAGTAAGTTCTCTGGAAGAAAGAAAAGGGGTAGAGATCCTTTCAGAGATTCTTAAGAACTGGTAATAACTGAAATATTAATCAGGACTTATGTTTTGTTTTAAGAAACAAACTGGGTAGCCAAATATTCTGCAGGTAAGCTTTGTCATCTTTGTCATCATTCACAGAGCCAGCAACTTTAGTGACAGATCTGCTCCTTTGCCAAAGTATACTTCTTTTCATGTATAGACTGCTTTAAAGCAGTTCCCAAAACACTCTTCCTTTTTCCATAAGCAAAACAGGCTACATGTTACACCAGAACTGTAAAATATGGGTGGTGGTTTCAGCTCATGTGCATTTCTTCCTGAACCCAACCTTTTACAGAGAATCTATTTATTAAGCAATAAAACACTGTACCATCCAGTTTTGATCCTATATTATACTAGGAAAAAAACCACCCTTTTTTTTCCTATTCCAAAATTCCTCTGCAGGAGGAGTTTGACATCACTTTTAGCTGCTTTCTTTTCAATTCCTCACCTTACTATACAAAAGCAGGACTCCAGCCAAGCGAGGAGGAGTTGCCTGTTCTCACAGGAGTTGGTGTGTCTCCTTGGGACTGGAGTTCACAGCCAACAAATAACACCACCACTAAGCTTTGCCCCAAAAATACCCAAAGGTCCACTCTTCTTCCCACTGGCTGAGCAGGTTTACCAGGTCGGTCCTTCCAACCCAGATTACATGGGAGCTAAATCAAGTTGAGCTGAAACAGACATCATAATTCTCTTGGCAATTAATAATCAATAGTTTTATTATCCCACAAGGGTTCTGCACCCTTCTACCTTCCATTCTTTGGTGCTGCAAAGAAAACACACAAATTAATTCATTATGCTGCTGTTAATGGTTTATAAAGCTTACTACAAGCTATTATGAAATCTTTTTAAGTGCTTGGTTTTAAATATTCATAAAGACACAATATATTTTTTATTAAGACAGGTTGCAACATACAAAACTCAACCCTGAACTAAACTTTAAGATCCCAGGGAAGATTCATCTGAAGGCCCAAGACTGGATATGCACAGAAGACAGGTACCCACATCTCTCTCCTAATTCTCCTTGGTCTTAGTTGAGGAAGAAAACTTCCCAAATCTTTTTGCCTGTAGTTTCTTACTTATTAGAAGCTCATTGGTTTAAGCCAACACACCAATTCCAAATCTTCTGCCCCCCTCATTTCAAGATCAGTGTGTAATAGCAGATAGAAAAATTGATTTGACAGGTTTCAATGAAAAGCATAATTTAGTTGAAAATTGACACGCAAGTAGGAGAGGTAGGTGGAAGTTTACCCAAGTATCAAAACCAGCACAAAGACAAGTCGTTCAATATGGACAATTCTTCACCAGTAAGCACTTTCTAACCAGAAAAATTGGTGGCTTTGACACCAGCCACTATATTGTCTACTGCTGAGCTTTGAGTTGGACCCACAAATTAGAATAGATCATAAGAGCAAGGCCACATTTGACAATTTTATCCTGATGTTGAGTGGACGTTTGGCCCAAGCCACGTTTGCTTGGCAGTCCACAATTTAGCACGGCTGCCAAACGCCTTCCGGCAGAGGCACAGCAATGGAGCTACTCAGCGAGATACCACAGAGACTTACACAAGTACAGGAGGGGAAACAAGGATTTTACCAGGCCTAGATATAACCAATGCCATCAATCGCTCACTTTTAGGATCAGATTCACAAAGTAATATATTAAATCCTCTTGTATGCATAAATCCTGCTGCTGTAATTCCTGCCAAGCACCTATTTCTACACTGAAGCATAATTGGGAGCCACAAAATTCCCATAACTTTCTCTGCAGCACAAGAACACCACCTGTACCAGTGTGCAACCAGAAATGTTACCTTTCATGATTTGATGAGGTGCTAAGCATTACTGAGGGAGTGATTTACCAACACCACACCACGGCAGCATCATGATTCTGACCCAACCCGATATCCTGCTACTGGCCAGCTAGAATAGAGCTATTGTGTCCTGCTCCATGCTGGCCTGGGTGGTCCAACCCTGCCCTGCCCCAGGCCTCCCAGCCCCAACCCTGCTCATCTTTCCAGAGCAGGAGCAATTTATCTGTGTAACTCTGCTGCTCATGTGGTGAAGGAAGAGGGTGGGCTGAAAGGTTGTTGAACTTCACACTCCCCTTCCAACATTGGCTCTTTTCTCCTTTCTCCAAAAAGGGTCAGGGCAGCTTAGAGGTGTACTGCTTGTGGGGTCTGAAGGGGATGAGCTGGGGGCAAACAACACTGGAGTAAAGATCCCATACACCAGGGAGGGACAGGGAAAGCAATGGAGACATGCCTACTCCTATACAGAATTCTCCTTTTTCTATTTTTTTTTTTTGCAAATGGTTTTCCAGCATAGGAATACTTGCAGATACTGCAATACCTTTAGGACCACAAAAGGTCCAAACAGCATTCCTTCCTAGCGCTGAACTTGTGCCATGCATGGAAAGCTGTTCTTCCCTAAACAAGACAGATGTTCATGTGATCACAAAACTCATAGAAGGGTATGGGTTTGAAGGGACTCCAAGGATCATACAGTTCCAACCTCCAGGCATGATCTAGACAAGGTTGCCCAGTGCCCCATCCAACCTGACCTTGAACACCCCTAGGGATGGGGCATCCACCATCTCTCTGGGCAGCCTGTTCCAGCCCCTCACCACTCTCTCTGTAAAGAACTTCTCCCTAATGTCTCATCCAAACCTTCTCTCCTTCAGCTTCAGTCTATTCCCCCTTGTCCTGCCATTATCTACCTTGCACTCTTAGGTTTGTCTTCTAAGACCTGCCAGGCAGTGGGAGGTGGAGGACAAATTGGGCACAAATATCACAGTAAGGAGTCAGTGGAGAATCATGCTTGAACATACCTCTCTGGCAGGACCTGAATGAGCTTTTCACAGCTTTCCCAGGTCACAGCAGCCTCTGACCTACCCCTGGGAGAAGGTTTCCGGTTTTATTTGTAAAAAAACCAAAAAGTATGACAAAGACTAACATTCCCCAAATGAATAAAATAATTCTGTCACTTCAAAACCCTTCATCTTCTTAGCTGATCCGCACTTCCCCTTCTGTTTCTCCCCAGGGACTGTTTGATTAAATATATGTGAATAAAAAGTATCTGTTCCCTTTTGAACTATTTTAAATTAACAGTGACCTGAATCAGACCCCACAGTCCTGACAGCAATTACTTATCAATGAATCATTAACCATCTCTAAATACAATTCTCTGCTCTTTCCAAACTCCTCTGGCTTTATGGGTGTGAGAGAAAAACCAAGAAAAATGAAAAAGCATATTTGCAAAAAATAACTGGGGTGGAAACAGGACAAAGAACAGACAGTAGAGGAATAGAAAACAGTTACCATTATCCCAGTATCTCCTCCCAAGATCTTCTTCACATTTCCAAAAGACTGCCAGAAAGAGGAAGTAAATTTGGATCCAAACAGAAACAAAACAAAAACAAAATTCAGCTCTTCTCTTTTTTTGAACTACCACCACAGTTGCTGTTTTAGGACTGCATTTTCTTGTTCCCTGGCCATTACATACCATAAGAAAGCAAGCTCAAGCCATGAAATGTAACTTTGGAGTTCTTAATTCTCCTGCAGAGAGATGTGGGGAGTTTTTTGAATCATTTGTTAAGCTTGCTTTTTATTTGTGCACCAGCCTGAACAATAAGACTCAAAGCATGAGGATCTGCTGTGAGTGAGCACAATGAAAATAAACCGAAGCAATGAAATTGGAAAACCTCATCTGGTAGTACCAAGGATGCATTAAGAGGAGACCACCCCACTTGCCTAAGAGGTGTATAACTGTAAAGCAGTAGTAGCATAGTCTATCTTGTAGGATATCCCAAGCTGACTTTCGTTCCACCAGACCCTGACGAAATAAAGGAGTAACATTTTGGAAAAAGAAAAGCTTTTTCTGGAAGAGAATATTACATATGGAGGTGTTCAAATGCAGCCATATATCTTTGTCACAGATTAATTAGCAATTTTAAGATGCAGCAGTAATCCTTGGCAGTTTGGTATAAGCTGCCTGCTCCACCAGCACTTTGCACACCCGCCTGTCCTGCCAGCACACACAGGGATGGACCTCGCAGGGAGCTGCTCTGGTCAAAACAGAATTCAGCCACCAAACCCATGATTCAAACAACATTGCTCACTGCAAAAGCAAGCAAAAATCCCAAATCCTTGTGTCTACTTCATGCCATCAATGGAGCAAGGACAGTGCACTGGATCTTTTGCTGCAGCGCAGAGGGGACAGACTTCCACTGAGAGGACACAAAGATCAAACCAACACAGCACTCCTGATATTTTTTTTTAACGTTTTGCAAGTTAATTATCAGAAACACTAGCTGGAAAACAGAGTTACCTTAATTTCTACCCATTGTTTGGCACTGGCATATTTGGTTTGTGGAAGATCCCACAGGTGGAGAGAAGGGGACAGAACCAAAGAGCATCTCCTTACTACTTTTCCAGCTCTGCCCCGAGGTGTGCTGTCTGCCTTTTTTCCTCAAACACCACTAAAATTCATTGTACTTATTCTGGATAAGAAGGTTTCTAAGCCAGTGCCTACAACTAAGGTGCAAAGAAATACTATTATCATACTTTTCTTAAAATCAGATTTTAGATCTCTGTTCCGGTGGCTCAGTAGCAAGGCAGAAGCATCCTTAGAGCAAGTGGCTCAAGTGACTCCTCTTGGAGGAGTCAAGGATTTGCTCAAATGGAAGTCAAATGTCTTCCTGCAGGTTTTGAGAGGTGCAGTGCCTAACACTCCCTCCTCACACACTGAAACAAGATCTATTTTTCCAGGCCCTTAACGAACTTGACTCCTTAAGGCATTTGCCCCTCTCGCCTGTAGGAAGGGAACTACTAATAACTGCTGCCTTACAGCCACTTACACAACCACATTTAAAACACCAAGGGGCTGCACTACCCCAAACTGTGACATTTATTCACCTTAAGGTTTCAGGGAGATCTCTGGATAAGCATGGTAGCTCCCTAGACATGCTGAGATACTCCTGGTCATAAAACCCAGCTCATCAAGGCTGGTTTACTTTGCAAGGAGTTTCCACTGCTAAGCAGTTAAAAGTGAACTGTTTTCATGATCCACATGATAGCAGCAGTTAAATGTCAAAGAGCAACAGTATTATTTAAAGAGCCACAATTAAGAGTTAGCTTTACACACTGACAAGATTTTAAAAAAATCAGATAGCTGGATAGATGACTAGCACTGACTGGCATCCTTCCATTTCAGGACACCATGCTGCAGAAAGGTGAAAACCAGGGGCTAGATCACAGACTCAGACTGGCAGGGGTTGGCAGGGACCTCTAGAGATCATCTACTCTGAACCCCTTGGCTAAAGCTGCAGTCCCCAGAGCAGGAGCCAGGCCAGGAGGGTTGTGACTCTCTCCAGAGAAGGAGTCTCCACAGCTTCTCTGGGCAGCCTGTCCCAGCACTCTGTCCTTCTTGCAGTGAAGAAGTTTGACCTCACATTGAGATGGACCTGCTTGTGTTCTAGCTTGTGCCTGTTGCCCCCTGTCCTGTCACTGGGCACCACTGGAAAGAGTCTGACCCTCTTGACACTTACCCTTTAGATATTTATAGGCGTTGATCCGATTCAGCCTGTCTTCTGCAGGCTAAACAGCTACAGCTCTCTCAGCCTTTTCTCAACCAAGAGATGGTCCAGTTTCCTCATCAGCCTTGTACCCTCCACTGGACTCTCTGCAGTAGTTTCCTGTCTTTCTTGAACTGGGGAATCCAGAACTGGACAGTTCTCCAACTGTGGCTTCATCAGGGCAGAGCAGAGTGGGAGAGCCTCCTGGACCTGCTGGCCATGCCCTTCTCAAAGATCCCCAGGATGCCAATGGCCTTCTTGGCCACAAAGGGCCACTGCTGGTCATGGAGAGCTTGTTGTCCATCACAGAGTTCTTCCCAGCAGGTCAACACCTAACCTGCACTGATGCCTGAGTTTATTCCTCCCTGTGTGTAGGACCCTATACTTGCCTTTACTGAACTAAAAACCTAGGCTATGAACCTGCATAGCCTAAAAATCCAAGAAATGAGGTAAACCTGGGTGCACAGCTCCACCAAAGAGCAGCGCACCCAGCACCATAACCTGAACACACACTGGTTAGAGGTTGGATGGTGGCCCGCTTCTGTTCCTGCATTATTGAAATTACAGACATAACTCTAAAAGGCTTGGCCCTGGCCACTACCTGCATTGCAGGGAAGGAGGGCACTGGACAAACAAAAGGACACAAGCAGGGAGGGGACAAGGCTTCAGTGCGGATCTGCAAAATCACAGCTCAGGTGATACAGTCCCATCTCTGGAAGCTGGGGAATTGCCTCAGTTACCTTTATTGACACTTCTTGCGCTCTCAGCTGCTGAATCAGTACATGAATTGGATTCAATTCTGTCCAGTTACTCAACTCAGCAGTTACCTGGAGTTCTTATGAGGAATATCAACAACATTTGGAAGCTGTTTGCCATTAAGACCAAAAATACCTCTAAGACTAACACCTCTATGTTCCAGATCAAAAGTAAGAGGCATTTGTATGGTACAAGGGACAATGAACCCTCCTTTCACACCCTTCCAACATCACTTGATCCCACTGACCTCAAAAAATTCATCTTGTCTCTTTCGTGCTTGACATCGCCTCAGAATTAGACCAGACACCACTGAGCTTTCCATAGGCAATTAGGGTTTGGTCCAGGTAGGAAAATGAAGACTGAAAATGCTACAGAGTACTGAAGATGTGTAAACTGTTATCATTTCAGGTTCAGGGTAGATTCTATCTAGATTTCAGTTTTACAAAAACCTTTACATTTGGAATGTTTTGGACACAATATCCTATTTGGCCTGTCCCTAAATGCAAGATAACCATTACCCAAAAAAATAAAAACAATAACAGATATAAGCAGAAATTACCCCTAATGAATTCATTCCCTTCTGCTGTAAAGGTAAAGTTGTGCTCCCAGGCATAGTTTGGGCCTTGTTTTTAAATGCAGAGAATAGTAAAATAGATGCAACTGTTATGAATTATTAAAACCTGCACAAGGATTCCTTTTCCTCTTCCACAGCTTCTTGTTTAATCCTTGTTCGTTGTTGGAGGCTCGGGGGATGACTGACATTTAACACATCTCTTCCTTACCCACAGAATGCCTGACATGGGGAAGGGAGAGAGAGCAACCACACATACGCACAAGCATATGCAGATTTACAAATATCCCAAACTATTTCATTTCTGCTCACTCCCCACGTTCCTTGAACCAAGTTTCTTGCAAAGAGAAGAGAGAAACATTGCCATCTGGAAGAGTATCCCAATATCACCACTTCATCTGTTCTATGAGTAAGAACCTTTTCACACCTTGTAAGTAACATATTAGGAATTAACAAAGGGCTTTTTAAAAAAATCCCTAGTTGCCAGGTTTCGTAGATGCTTTGGTGGTATGGGGATGTGTTTTGGTGTAATTATACTATTTTTTCTTGAGGAAAAGGGGTATGTTTAGGAACAGAGCTTTATAGATATGCAATCTGCCAATATTTGAGCATCACACCACATACCAGCCTTTAGCTCACAAATTGAGTCCCCACAGAGTGCAGGCTGGCAGTGTTAGCCACTCTATTATTCCCTGGACCTTTACAACATCAGCTGCAATTTTAAACCTATTTCATATTTTCATGGGGAGCGACAGCAACAAAAACCTAGGCAGGAATTAATCACACTCTCACGTGGAGAATTTTGAATCAATGGTAAAATTCCCTACCAGCAGCGTTATTATATCAGTGATGGTCTGAGCATAAACACAGGACAAGGTTCCAGGTGGATTAACTGATATAAGCAAAAGGGAAAACAGCCCCAAACAGACAAGCATGGGACCTTTTGCTCCAACCGTGACTATTTATCCCCAGCCCCCACAATATCAGCACTCTATTAAAAACTTTTTACCTGCCTTGCTCTAAGCAACACAGACCAAAGAAGGATAAAGACCCCAGCACAGCAACACTTCTTTTTCCAGAAAGTGATTTAACAGGTTTAGGAGTCTGAGGCTAATGCAGAGTATTTGAGATGTTGAGTAGTTAGAGGGGATAAAAAATAATTTGCTAAAGGTTGGGCCACTTTTACAGTTAGACTGCTCATCCACATGAGTACATCCCTAACTGATGTGTCAATGATGCAAAGTTTCTCTAGAAACCTCAGTGTCAATGATTTTGCCTTACACCCAACACACATACACAGCAGAGGCTCTTAAAGTTAGCAGAAGCCACAAATTAACCTATGGATGCTTTTAATCAGGCCATAAAGAGGCTTGACAGTTTTCATTAAGAAACAAAGAAATCAAAGAATTGGAATTAAAACCAAAGAGGACATGAGAGGAAATGCTTATGATGAACCACTACAGATTCTGTGCTGCAATAGCCACACAGTGCACCTCTGCCTCTGGAAATGAACAGGTTGCTTTTTCACTGGAGATGGGGGATGTACCTTCCCCCACAATAAAGGTACAAAATATCCAAAAAACTGTACAAAATACCCAAAATACCAAAGGGCAGATAGGGAGAATCAGACAACGAAGAGAAATTGTTTTTTCCTCATGAAATCAAGACAGGAACCAAGAAGACTCCCGTATCTTCTCTAAGGCAGTTCTCAGTACACTGATGTACAGCTTGTCCCTGGAACTTGAGCACACAGTCCTGACACTGACACAGCTTGTACACCAAGTGGGACTGTCAGGGTTTGTACCAGATGGGTAGATCCCCCCTAGCTACTTAAAGCAGATCGCATGGATCCTGGAGGAAGATGCAACAACTACAGCTCAAACCCTCATTTGAGGTGCAGCACAGGGTTCCAGTCTGTAGTGATACATCAATTGGAGAATAATATTCTATCCGTTTACAGAATATTGCTTCAAGCTGAAAAATTTTAGGAAACATCAGCTTCCTCTGCAGTTATTCTTAGAAGTACTTAAACCATTAGTTCATCCAATGGATAATCCTCTAAAATCTATTCCTACCCTGAACAGTGAGCTTACAGCCGTTCCCCAAGAGCTTCGCCCCTCTGTGTAATCAAGCTCCCTAATGTAACTGATACAGTTGTTGCTGGCTTTCTACACCCAAAAATGTCCCTTTCCTTATTTCTCCTCCCTAATCAGCAACAAATCTATCTCTGTACACGATGAACATGCTTTATCACCATATTATCTGTGGCAAACAGCTCTAAAACAACACATACCCACCATGCAAATAAGAAAGGAAAAGCACAGTCTGCCATGGTTTTAATGACATATTGTATACGTGTGACGTTTCCATTGCATAAGCACGTGTATTTAATTGCTCAAAAGAGAGGTTTAACAGAGAACATGGCTGTGTTAAGAAGATGGGCTTAATGATTGAGATTACTGGGAATTCCTATGTGAACTTTTTTCAAGCCTCCCCAGAAGATATTACAAGTTAAGTGTTCTTCTAATTTAATCTGGGGAGTTGGGGGTTCCCCCCCATTAAGAGTGTGTTTTTCCCCAAAAAACCATCCACCACCATTCTTATGCAAGTTGAAACTGCTGCCAGAAAGCTTTTGTTTCCCCCTGTTTATTAATAAGCTCTATCTTTAAATCTACTCTGCTGCGCTCTACATTTTGTAGGGAGCATACAAATGAGACACAAAGCAGCTGCCAAATGTGTAAGTAAAGCTTGGCCTGGCCAATAAGAAGCAAAAACTGTTTAATCCTCCTTTACACTTTGCAGTCTATGCAAAAATGTATTTACAGGAGCAACGCCAAACCCAAGATTTATCAGATAAAGTTTTGACAGGTAAAGAAGGGAAATGTAGACATGATCAATACTTCTCTCAGCTATCATCTATTTCTAAGTTGATTGGGACTGTTGGCCAGGAATCTTCAAAGGTTTTCAACCACAAAACAGGAACATGAGCAAACCAACTGTATTTACAAAACTAAGTTATTTTCTGAGTAGCCATTTTGTTACAACTGAATGTGGAGTGTAGTCCCCCTTTCCAAAGAGTCCTTTCAAAATTCCCACTTGAAAAAAACAGAAAAACGCTGGAAAAAAAGATATTAAAGACCCAGACCAGAAGACTGTATTCTGGTTCAGAATGGGTTTGCCTTTAGAAAAGCAAGGGTTTTCATTCTGAAATAAATGCATCTTTTGAGTTTTTCAACATAAACTTGTCTGATCTGTTGAATTTCTGCTTTCAAAAAACAAAACCAAACCACCCTTCCCAAACTGACGTTTCATTCAGATGCAAAAAAGGGAAAAATATACCCTAAAGTTTTCCAAATTATCAGTGTAAACAAACTGGTTTCTGTTTACCTCAAATTATATAGCTCGAAAAGCAAAGAGTAAATTGAGTCAACAACTCAGAAGTGATCTGAAGTTTAAAAATTGAAATCTTACCAAGATTAAGCCAGGCATGTCACCAGCTTACTCACTTAAAGCACTTCACAGGAAAATAAATGTCCTGATGCAAATTTTAGCCAGTCGAGTATGTGTTAAAATTAAATTCTTGTGCACCTGTACCCTGGCCAGCTCATGCAAATCATTGGCAGGGGACAGTTTGGTGACAGGCTGGGTCCCCATACGAGCTGAGCAGCAGTTTGTTTCCTGTGCTTCTTTTTCTTGTGTTGAAGACTCATATAGGTAAATGCACAACCACTTTAGCACCTTACAAAAAAATATATATTGGGTGAAAAGAGAACTAGCATCGTTCTACCTGTAAGGACACAAGCAATTTCAGCTGGGCATTGCATGCAATACCTGGAAAAGAATACACCACCAAAGGAGTAGGGTCTGCTGCCTGTCTCTCCTCCAAGCATCTTACACAACCTCTCACAACCACTAGACACAACTCACAGACCCAGAACGCTTCACTGACAGAGCAAGTTATATTTCCCAGCCAGCTCAAGTCAAATGTTTGCATTACAGACTGATTCTCTGCCACGGTTTCTCTTCTAAAACCCAGCAAAAGCTTCCCAGGGCTATTGCTTTCAATGAGGAGGGACAGAAACCCAACTGTCCCTGAAATAGAATATCCCAGAGATCCATTCACAGTAGTACAATAGCAAGAAAAGGAGAAACAAAACAACACAGCAGTGCAGTGTGCTTAGCACGCACACACAGGTCCTGCCTTTATTTGCATAAATGAGATGGGCATTACTGGGCTACGTTATAGATACTAACAGGTTGCTTAATGTTGGTTGTGTTTTGCAGTGTCCAGTGAAATTCAACTGGTTTGAGTTCTGCAGCAAGAAAAGTTTTGTCAGAAAGCATTAGTTTCACCTAAATTTCATGAAAGGGAATTATTTGCAGCAGTCCGCAGGCCAACCTGAATGAGTGAGGGAAATCAGTCCAAATGCGGCCCTCTCCTACTGAGAAGTGACACGTGAACATCTTCCCCTTGTTCCTCAGCTCTTACTTTACAAGGATTCACAGATGATTCTGCACAATCCTTATCAGGGCACTTCACGTTTAGGAACACTTTCCCTTATCCACTTCCTAGTGTCAGGCAGGACAACAAGCAGAAAACACCCGTGTTTATCCACAAATAGCCCTTGCTGGCACACAAGTCATATCTTTGCACATACAGGAGCAACCCAAGTACCTGCATCAATAAAATTCTGGGTTTTTTCCAGAAGCGATATCCTGGCACCAAAGTAACCAATTTTAGATGCTTCTATTCTTTGGGGGTGGGCCGAGTCCAGCATGATATTTCCCTCAAGTTCCCACTGTCAGACATCACCACACACCTACTGTCCATTAAAAGCCTTACCCTTGGTCATCCTCAAAGCACAAAAAAATGAGATACTAAAAATCACTTATCAACAATTTGGTCTCGATTTGGCATCTGCAGTTGGATCTCTCTTCACACAATAATTTTCATCCTAATTAAGACTTCTGTGTGAATCCCCAGTACAAATAAAATTAATTTGTAAAGAGTAAATACAGAGGAACAAATCACAGTCCTACTGCAGAGTCTCTTGGAGCCTGCGATACTGTCTGCAGAATCCTTCTTGCAGATCCTCTCAGCCAGCTCTAATCATTTATTTAAAAAGAGACTAACAGAAGAGTCTGTCCTGGAGGATGAAAGCATATGTTAGTCTCAGCGTGGATTCCTTTAGGAGGGAAGTGTAATTATCACATTCAGCATTACGGTATCTCTTTCATTTTCTTTCTTTAAATACTAAGTGAAGTGTATATAAATAATTTGACTCTACAAAATGAAGCTCTCCCCACTGAATCATCAAGTCAAAGACAGTAGGACAAAGGACAGTCCTGTATGGTCCCGGTGCTGCTTACAGCTGCTCTACACCCTCATCTCCCATCTAGGTACTACCAAACCTCTTGATTTTTTGGGTTGGGTTGCTGTTGGGGTTCTTTGGTTTGATGGTTTTTGGGGGGAGAGGAGGGGGAGGGGAGGGGTTGTACTTTCTTTAAAACCAAGGGAACTGCATCATCTAGCACAAAGTAGGCAAGAGTATCAACTTGCTTTGGCAGGGGGGTTGGACCCGATGATCTCTTAAGGTCCCTTCCAACCCCTACAATTCTGTGATTCCTCTACCAACCAGCAGTAGTTTGGGGAACTCTAGGGATCATATCCAAGGAGAGCACAGGTATATACCTGCCTAGATGCTTTTGGTTTCTCTAGTGTCGAGTCCAAGGTGGTGGTAGGGAAGCCCAGCATACACTTCACATACAGATATGAAGAAGCTTTTGTAGTTTACGGAAAACAAGAGCCTGATGCTTTCCTAAAGGAACCCAGAAGTGAAAACACTGTAAAAGACATGCCATCCTTCGGTCCTAAGGGAGGACCTCTACCCTGTACATAAATTACTTTGGAAAAGATTTACAGAACAAGCAACTTAACATAAGCCCCCAGCACAATGTTGTGACAGAAAACGGCTAATGTTGGTTTTAGAGGTATAAACAAGAGGAGTAGTAAGCAGGATTGATGAAGTGATTATACTTTTATTTATGACATTGGTGTGACTGGTAAAAGGCATTCAAAGCACACATGCAGTGTCACAACTTTTTAAAGTGTTGAGGGAAAATAACCCAAAGATCTGAGCAACTGGGGGGAGGAGGGGGGAACGGAGATCTCAATGAGAGCAGAAAGACCTCAATCTATTTAGTCTATCAACAAAGATTGAGAGGTAGCTTGATTAGTGTATAAGTACCTTCATGGGGAGAAAACAAAGGGTATTAAACGGCTCATTAATCTATCAGACAGAGGCATAACAAAAACTAATGGCTGGATATGGAAGACAGGCTGATTTAAATTAAAACCTAGGCACAGGGTTTTTTTCCCCCTTAGTTTTTAATATTGCAGGATACGCTCCGGCTTTTTACGTATTCAGATTAGGGAGACACAAGTTACACTTTAGTTAAGCACAGAAGTTATTGGGTAACCAAGTGAAATGCCATGGCCTACGATGCACCATAAGCCAGGGGGGCAATCTAGGGGTCCCTCTTGGCCTCAAAGCCCATGAATCTATGAACTCTGAAAAAAGGCATCTCTCTTCCCTCCTAATAAATCCAATCATTCTGATTTTCTACCTGCATACAGTCACTGCTGGTATTCCTGTGTTTCACAACAAGACACTGCAAAAGACTGGAGTAAAATCCCAAGCCATGGTGAACCACAAGCATAACCCAAGAGCTAATCTATTTTGCTTGCTTTTTAAAAATGAGTTTTACACTCATGAGGAGTATTAGATTGATGACACTGATAAACTGGAGGGGGAAGGGTAAGAGAGGAGAAAGTGGGAATTTAAAATGGTTCAAGCACACAAAGTACCTCTTCCAACAAGATGCCTGAAGGACTATTCTGTAAATTAAAAGCATGCAGTTCATCATGAACACTTGTTCCGCCCCAGCCTTGCAATTCATTTCAAGAGAAAGGGTATTAGTAAGTGACTGTGTATTTACAAATGCAGAATCATAGAGTGAGTTATTCAAAGTTCCTCATAAATACGATCAGTACATTAGGAGGGGGGAAAAGAAGGGTGGTAATAGCAGGCTTTAAAACTTCCTAGATACATTATACAGAGTGTGCAATTCCCTTGTGCTAAATTGAAATTTCCAGAGTTAAATTAAAACTGCATAAACAAAGTGTTTTCTTTGGTCAATATTTAAAATATTTTAATAACCTATTTTGTCGTGAAAACCATCCTCTCTGTGGGCCTCAATTTTGGTCACCACACTGAAAATTCACTCACACCTCTGGTACCAGGGCTGTCTGTATGAAGGATGTAACAGGGCAGACAGGCTATCAAGTGACGCCAAGTCTCCCGCTCAGAGCCAGACAAGAACAGCACAGACTATTTGCACAGCCCATCAGATAACGCTTCTCATGATTAGGGATTCCAAGCAATGTTGAAGACATCTCACAAAGACATCTGGGCTTTCTCTGTAGCCCCCAGTTCCTGAGGCCGTGCACAGTGGGTGCAGGAAGACCCCTCTGGCCCATTGGCACCCATACAGCAGCAGTAGTAGGTGCTTCCCGTCCCCTACCCCTCCTTGCTGCTTCCTCTTGGGATTATGAAACATTTCCTTTCAAAGAAGACAGGCTCAGTTGCCCCACAACATCAGTGGAGATTTCAGTTCTCCCTTCCAGCACAGCCTTGTGAATGAAAATCAGCATGAATGAAGCCAGCTTTGTCCGCACTTGCGCTGTAGATATGCACAAACTCCAGGAAGCCAAGACTTAATTTGATCTGAAAACCCCCACAGCCAATGCATTTTAAAGACAGAACCACAAAGCCAATCAATAGGGACCATTCAGATACTTGCTGTCAGCGGCTAAAAGAAAATGGATACCGAGAAAGCCATAACTATGATAAATTTAGGCGCTGCTTCTCCCTGACTAATGTAGGCACTAAAACACTCCATGAATATCCTGCTTTGAAACGTGTCATATTTCTGAGAGGCCAATCAATCTCAGGTTCTCTGTGGACCACATTAAAATACATTTGTCACTGTAAGTTTATGAAATATTGATGGTGTTTTTTAGGGGGGTGTAAGGAGGTGGAGAGGTGGATCAAAAAAGGGGGAGGGAGAGCTACTTTAATGAATTATCTTTAGGCTAGAAGAAAAAGAAGAAACAAATGTGGATGAGGGTGAAAAACAGGAAACAGAATTGCTTACCGAAGGAAGGCATTTGTTGGATTAATAGAAAAGATCACGTGGGTGAACGCGTTACAGAAGCACTTCAGTATTTCAAGCTCAATTTGACCTAGGTTTATGATTTTATTAAATCTTTAATTTTCTGCATTTGGTAATTAGTAAAAAAAAACCCCAGAGGTTGGTTAATGACATTCACAGAGGGGAAATTAGAAGCGCATCCGTGTTCCAGAGGAGAGCGGGGTGCCGAGGCATCAGGCACTGCATCGTATTTACACCTGGAAGAGGGAACAAGCCTGAATGTACAAGCAAGCACCACCAGCTCTTAGGAGTGGACACACAATCCACAAAGAAACAGAATAGGACAGGGATATGTGGAAACTGCCCACCTTTCACACGAGTGCACCTACATACACTCAGTACTTGGAGCATCAGATATTAGTCGCCAAGAAAATTCCCCATCTTAAAGAATTTATGATCAGAAAAGCTAACAGACCAGAAACGAGCGAGAAGAAACTGGGAGCCAAGGTGGAAATGGGAACCAAGTCACAGAGAATAATTAAAGTTTATAAAGGAAGCCTGTTGCAGATCCAAGCTGCGAGTTCACAGCCAGTCCAGGGCTTTCCAGGCAAGACCACTCCACCTTTCTGTAACCCAATCTGCTAAACACATAACGACATACCAACCTTTCTACATGAGTAACTCCACTGCAGTCAATAAAGCTATTCACAAGTGTAAAGTTAAGCCTGAGCTTAAATACTGTGGTACTGTGATCTATGTTTGTAAGTGAAGTGTGGAACTAAAGCTAGTTTGTGTAAATAATCTGAAATTGGGTCATTTTTCACCATTTCTGTCAATGCAAAAAGCAGTTTTTCAGATAAGAACAACAGCAGCATTCACCGAAGGAACAAAAAGTAAATCCTCATATGCATTTTAACTCACAGATGCTAACTTTTTGGTAAAGACATTATGCCATGTTGGTAAGAAAAACACTCTTAGGCAATAAATAGTGCGTTTTGCTTTAGTGATGAATAGCAGCAAAAATAAACTGAGGCAGAAGCATAAAATTTTTCATTTTTCACAAATCTGGAAAAATATGAACTTTTCTATTATTTTTGGCCAGTGGCCCAAACATCTTCCCTTCAGCCTTCAAAACAAACACCACTCTTCTTACTGAGATTATCCAAACAGATACACACATCTATCCTCTACTTCCTTTGCCATGGTTTAGGTATTTGGCTAGAATAATTTGACAGCTTAGGAATCTTGCATTAAAAAGCAATTTTTCTACACATACAGACACACACACCCCCAGCACTTTCAGCCAAATTGAAGATTTCCATGTGCGTGGAGGGCAGGGGGAAGGAAGCATTTTGTTTCCCATCAGTTTGATGCAAGTTTAAACATTTTGGCATGTTCTAGTGATGCACAGTGATTTGCTAGAGAGTTAGCTCAGTATTGAATTACACCTCCCACAATGCAGGAACAGTAGCTCAGGTGTCCAAATCTCCACCTTTTCCCCCCTCTAAAAGCCACAGTCCTTGATGAAACTACTGTTCCCATCTCAGACTGCAGTTCCCCTCTCTCCACTACACATAACATGCTTAAGATTCAACTTAGTAAAGTTGAAGCACATCTCAAACATTACCAAGTTAGCATTTCCCTCTACACACCTGTGCCACAGATGGACCCTACTCATGGGTTACGGCTCAGCTCTGTCAGGTCAGGTGGTGAGCAAACGGGAAAGGAAAAAAAGAGGATGTTTTGAGGCCAAGCTTGGTCTTGGCTTTTCACACTCGATATGAACAAAGGTTGGGCTCAAATCTGGTGTAAATATGTGCCAGTTGACTACCTGCACAGCAGCTCAGAGCTGAGCTGACATTGTTCAGATGAATCATGAATATCACCAAGTATTCGTAGTTTCAAACATATGAAAGACTTTGAGATGTTTATGGGACCGAACCATACCTGCTGGGCCCTAGGCAAGCACACGGGCAGGGAGATGGATCCTTCTTTTTGGGGAGCTGCCAATCTCAGACATCATAGCAATCCAATGGCTAAGGAAAGCCCCAGCACATCCAGTCTCCCCACTCTGTGTTCCCACAGGCTCACGGGGCCTCAGAGCTCCCAGATTACTTCCGCTGTGCAGCCCCTGAAGATTTTTGGCCTCACAATCTTGTTCATTTTCTTCACCTACTGTTGGCCACAGAGTGTCCGATCAGCTTAGCACTGCGTTAAGAAACAGGGACTCCATGGCCAGCTAGGAAGGGACAGCACCCAAAGCCTTCCCCTCCTATTCAGGCTAGGCTTCCCCTTTGATTTAAATCTATTACTGGTGTTACCAGCCTTTAGCTATCACTCTGAATAAAATCTCTCACCAAAGTCATCCCAAACCAATAACAACCAGACGAGAAACCTGATAATAAATTGTATCATAGTACTTGACATTTTCTACACTGGGACTAAGCCAGACATCCCCCCACCCAAAGCAACGCAGGGAAGGACTAGGTGATCCTGACATCTAAGATTCAAACCTCCACAACTCTCTCAAATGAAGGAATTCAGACATTTTTATATGGTCCCAGTTACACAGGAATCAGATAATGCAGTCTAATGACCCATCTAAGCCTTAAAGTCAGTAACGCCTTTGGGTATGTTTCTAAATAAAATGCAAAAGCCACAAAAAACCCAACCCCTCACCTCCAAACCCTCTTGTGCTTACTCGGCTGCATCCATGCAGAACTGCCAGGATAGCTTGAGGCAACATTTTGAGTTTCTTCCCACTTATTAGAGATCTGTGTGTATGATAAAATACACTTTAAAAAAATCGAGAAAGTTGTAAAGCTGGTTGCTTAGATTCATTAAGCACCAGGATTCATGTCATCTTTGATAATGTTTTATACTCAGCATTTTCATACGCCCTCTATTTACATTTCTAAGCATGCTATAAATATCTGCTATAAGTGTACAGAGAGCTGGCAGGCCAGCTTCACCCACAGGCCCCCTGGCCCTGTGGAAGTCATTCTTCCCAAAGGACACCTTGACATTCTGGACAACACACAAGATATTTTTTATTTGATGTATCATCAGTTAGTGTTGATTTTGGCTTTTACTTATGTCTTATTTTATATTTCAGCTTGTAATTGTGGCAGCAATTTTTGCACGTTGCTTAATAAATGTTACAAGGGGCTCTGCCCATGCTGTCTTTCATCGGGGCAAAGGCCCACCGAAGCTCTGCCCACACAAAAGCTGTTAATCAACATTTTTGGAAAGATGTGTACCTTTAATCTCTAAAAAGGACTGTCAGCTAGCAGACAGAAATAGCCACCTGAAGCCAGTAGCTGCTTAAAAAAGATTGGAGCTTAAGTGTGAACTCAAGGCTGGAGCTGGTACAATACTATGATCGTGAGACATCCGATCCTAAGAATTCAAGTCTAGGAAAAGGAGTTTCCTTTCAGTATGGCTGGTTACAGCCAAAGGAGGAAAAGGTAGTTTGAAGTCAATGTTTTCCCCCAAAATTTCCTTTTTCAAGGTGTGGTTACGTAGGTGGGCTACCTCATGCACCCGATGTCACCAGTGTCACGAAAGCCTAACCTGAGACTAGCATCACCACAGGCCATTTAGAATATATCTTAAAGAAAAACAGTAAAAAAATCATCAAATACTCAGAAAACAGTTTGTAAAGGCAGGGTGGGAGGAAAAAAAAGACTTTTTAATAACCATTAATCAGGAGACATCCTAGTAATTCAAATCATGACAGTTACTAAGGTCTTAAGTATTTGGAAGAACAGCTTTCAGGAAAAAAAAGGAGATCAAAGTATATGGAAAACAGAAAACTCATACTCAGAAGTTCTAGATCTCCCAAAGACATACACTATTTAAAGTAGTCTAAGATATTAAGCCGCTATCTCACAGTTTTTTAGAAAATAATTTACTATAGATCACTATTTTTATTGTTGAAACTGCACATTTAATTGTAGCAAAACACATACACCTCTGTGTACAACTTCAAACCACTACAGTTGCATTCCAATTGTTTTCCAATCAATGCTCATGTTTCTTACTTGATGACTTCTCTTGGTTTTGAAAGGTGTTAGATGAAATCAGCATTCCTGTATATGTTATTGTGCTCCATAATTAATACTATGCAAGAAAAAAATTATTTTAAAAAATCATGTCAAAATACAACAGGAGTGTTAGCTCAAGTTAGACATAACAAGTGTCTCAAGGTGCAAATGAAGTTTGGTTTTGATAAGCAAGTTATCCTTGCAGCTATGCCTACATCTCTTGCCAATCGCAACTTTGTATTTCTTCTCAACCTCTTCATGAGACATGAGAGAATTGTCTCCTGCATATTCAAAATTTCAAGATCTTTTGCTGAAGATAGCAGGCTTTATTTCAAAAGTCACAGCACAGATTTAGAAATCCCGGATGTTTCAGCTCTTCAAGCTCTTTGGTTTCTCACAAGATTAAGACTCTGCTACAAAATATCCCAAGTGATTTACTGCACAAGAACACTAATCAGTCACCACTTAATATTAATAGTTATAAAAACTACATCTCACTTCACCTATCACTATAACCAGACACCTATGCCTACTGCGTGGGGATCTTAAAACAAGGACCAAAAGCCACATAGATGCTAGTAACAAGTTTAGCTTTACAAAGAACTTATTTACTCAGCAGGCACAAAGCATGCTCGTACTCTCTGATGGGAAGACACTAACAAGTCAAGACTAGAGTATTATTTCCTAGGGACCCTGCTTTGGCAGGGTTGGACTCGATCTCTGGAGGTCCCTTCCGACCCCTACAATTCTGTGAATTAGATATAGCATCCATAGCTGCAGCTCTGGCCATAGTTACCCTTTGATTGCTGAAATAAGGATGAAAGTGCTTATCTCCTGCACCACATAGGCTTAGACTTCAGTAGTTCTCTGGAAGTTTCTGGGGGGAGATACCTGAACAAAACACATTCTGAAAGATATTTAGGGGTTTTTTTTTAGTGTTTCTTCAGAGTTCTTACTCTGAGTAAAACATCCATACAGACCACCACATCAGGTGAGAGATAAGTCAAACACTTAGCCCAGCAAGAGGAGAGAATACAGAAAAAAACTAGGAGATCGTCAACAAGTTTGTGACTATTTTATTAACTAAAATTCTTCCTTTGTTCAGGAAGTGTCTGTCCAACGGAAACTCTCCTGTTCAAAAACGGTGTCATCTTGAATGCCGAAAAGGGAAGAAAAAGTCATTTACAAAACAATTAGAAATAAGGTTTCAGCCTTGAGGGTCTTCCTCAGGGCATGGTGAAACTAGGACACAGCAAAACTAAACAACATCCTGTTCTTCTTTAGCCTAAGGAAGGCCCCATGGCCAAAATGCCTTCTCTAATCTAATTTTATACTTCTGAAAAACAGGTTGACCCTTCCCCTGCTAATTACCATTCTGCAAGTTGCACTGACTTTGTCCCTTCATTTTTAGAGGTCACACACAATGCAAAGCATTTACCCAAGTTATCTTCAAACCACACACCTTCATTTCTGTCTGGAACACACAACTTTGAAATGCTCACTTTGGGAGACGAGGGAAGCTATATAACTCAATTCTCCATTGCCTTTCACTTCTGCCGACATTAACTCTCCTGGGCAGGAGGATGAAGTGCTACTGTTCCAATCTGGTAGGAGTTTGCATAACTGGATAAGAGCAGCTAAGGTGCAAAGCAATGGAGAATAGGACCCAGCAATTTGAGGATGTCACCTGTAAAAAGAATGAATAGTTTCTGTCACACAGGTTTATTGCAGCCCAGAAATGTCTACAGTAGCTGTGGGCATATAATATGATGTGCAAGGCTTTTATGAATGAGACCCCTGTGGCTTCTTGTCAGAACTGAATCTGAAGTGATGACAGGACATTTGTAAGAAGTCTTTCCTGGGACGTTGAAGGACTTCCATAAGGAATCATCTTGAAGATTGGGCTCTTGAGGCCTTCCTTCAGTCAAGAGGAGTCCTTCCAAAAAGTGTTGAAGGTTTTTGGTAAGAAGCAACATAGATAGACATGCTCAGAAATATCAGAGGAGCTGAACTGCTGGGTTTGAACTCTTTGCATTCCCCAGAGCAACTGGAGGGGAGCATACAGGGCGGGTGTCTGGTCAGTATGCAGGCTGGGGGCAGAGGGGGAAAGAAACAGAGAAAAGGGGAAAAAAACAAAATAAAGCAAAAACAAACACAAGAAAGCCCACACCTTCATACTGCAGCTACTAAAGATATTTCTGTCAAAACCATGACAATACTTTTTCTGCAAGAGATTAGGTTAACTCACCAAGCACCTTAACAGTTGACATATTTTCTCTCTATTTGCAAGTTATCTTTTGAAAACAAGAAACTGAGGAGGCTGCAGAGCTTCTTCCCCAAGGCAGGCATCCCTGAGAATGGGTAAATCTGCAAACTGCACTTTGCATCTGCTTGGCTCCTGTTCACACATGTATACAGAGAGACTCCAGCACAGCAAACTCCTCTAAGTCATCCACTAGTCCCCTACTCCTCACCTCGGGAAGCAGCTGCTACACCTTGAGAGGTCCCAGGACTGAACATGGAGCCTTCACATCCAACCAGAGACCCAGCCAATGGGTAACGCCTCAGCTTAGACAAATGCATTGAGACACTCAAACATTTTTAATTTTGGAGGTTTTTAAACAATGATTAAGAAGATAGTCCATTCTAAGTCTCAGTATTGCAATACCTGGTGGTCCACACTGGGTCAAAAAGCTTGTAAGCATCTGTAACAATGGTACAAGAACTCTGCTACCAAAGCAGGACACAAAAAGAGCCTGCATTCTTATTCACCCAAAATATGGTCATAGGCTTTCGAAACACTGCCCAATGAAAAAGCAGAGAAGATAATGAACAGCTTTGCCTTTGGCCTGGATCCAGGTGTTGGAGCAGAGCACCTGGCAACAGGACCTCCGCCAAAACAGGGCATTTATGCTGCAGAGGCTTCAGGGTGAGCTGCTTCAGCTCCATCCTACCTGGTCCCAATCTTTACTATTTGTCTCTCATCTTGGCACCTCCAAAACGCACCTGAGACTGTTTAGCTCAGCTAAGATATTACTACAAAAATTATGACAAAGAGAAGTTCCCATGGGTCTGCCTCCTCACTCACCCCTCTGCATCTTTGTGCTGCCTTGACCAGTTGTCACTTGACTTCATGTCATGCTCAGCCATCATGACAGCATCCCTGGTTGCTCACTGCCTTTAAAAGGAACAAAGATCCCCTCACCTTACAATAAGGATACATGTCTTGCTGTTAGCCCTGGGATTGCTAATGAAACTAAGGGCTGTTGCTTCTCTGTTTTCCAAAATGTTTGTCTGTTTAAACACACTCCCTTTTCCCTCTGAAAAAAACCCCAGGGTTTTTGCTGGAAATGCTCCACTCCAAGGTGCTGAAGGAAGGCACTGCGAGGCCAGCGCCACTCAACCTTGCTTCATGCAATCCAAATCCAGCCTGGCCCTTTGGTCACAGTTGTCACTGGGACCCTTCTCCAGGATGCCACATCTGCTGGGGAGCACAGCAGGCAGGTGATCCTTTTTAATTGGCCTTGTAACAAGCTGAGCGCTCTTTCTGTAGCATCTCCACTACCCCATGACTATGTAGAACACATGCCTGATTTGATTCTAAATACAAAGCAAGTTCCCTTTAATTGAAACTTTGTGCATGAAAAGTTTATTAAGTCAGACAGCAGTGCCGCAGAGAAACGCTGGTAGAAATTGCCCTCAGGCTGATCCTTCCTAGCCTGCCATTAGGTGCTGTTACACTTAATTGTTGGTGAAGGCAACTTAGTGTTTGATCACATTACTTTCACGTTAAACCTTTCCTTTGACACAGGTTCTTTGTTAGAGGCAGATCCTTCAAATATACTTGCACAGACACTAATCTTACAACCAACAGGAGCTTTACCAGCAGAGGAACTGCCCATGTTACGAGCTCCACAACTCAGAGGACTGTGAGATTAAAGACAGGAAAATCCAAAACAGTCATTCACGTAATGAGTATATTTTGGGTTCGATTGTTTCCACACTTTGCACACTATGTCATTTAGCAAGACCTATTCTCTAGGCCTAAAAGGCTCTGGGTGATAACTGACCAGGACCATCAGGTTTAATGACAGCATCCTTAGAAATTTTTAATTGTTCAGGGACTTTCCGTGGAAAGAGACAATTGCACAAACAATAATTTAAAAGAATGATATGCTGGCAAAAAAATTTATAGTCTTATTTAAAAAAAACTCAAAGTTTAAAAACCTGATAAGAGGAGGCTAATGGAATAAACAGAAAATCAAGACATAACTAAGCAATGTGCTAAAAAATCCACACCAAAATCCCTATATTTATTCTTGCTATGTAGAGACAGTAAAGCTATCCTGCCTCTCCAGCATCTGCATGTAATGTTTCACAAATAGTTTTTGTCCATAGTTGAAGCAAAAGGCACCAATGTACACAAACCTCTCCTGTTTGCTATCACTAGATGGGAGAGTCAACTACTCCTTTTCATCCCACAATTTCTCATCAAGTAACTAAGTTGCCTGTGTTATCTTCGGCTGTCTGCCAAAGGTAAAAGACAAATAAAATTAAATCAACAGGTCAAGATAACAGACACCAAAGAGTTTTAAAGGAACTAGTGGACTTAACTTTTTAATGCAACCTCATAAATGCCAAAAGTTCAGGATTGCCAGCATCATTTCAAACTGAAAAGAGTTAGGGATGACGCCAGAGAACTGTGGACCAGCTAGCCTAGTCTTAGTAATTGGCAAAATAATAAAAGATTTATTCATGAATTATCAACAAAGAATTGCAGACTAGAACTACACTTGCAATGTTTCATGGAAAAATCAGTTTAAACAAACCACACTTATCTTTTTTTGGCAGGATTACAGGTCTGATTGATAGAGGCAGCTGTGACAATAAACTAGACTTGGACTTCTCCAAGATTTCTGACTCAACTGCACCTAAATTCTTACTTAAAGCCCCATGTTCTAGTCACCAAATAGATTAAATCAGCGGTATAGCAACTGACCTCAAACTGGAGCTGTTAACAGAAAGCTCTCAGTACATACAGCAGCCGCACTGAGGTTGGTTTTCAGTCCAGCCCTGCTCAGTGTTCTGTAAAGCATCGCAGCGGTAATGAACCCTGTTGTCAATAAAGTTAACAGATCACAGACTGGAGCACTGGAAATCTCTGCCTTTAAAGGTTGGTGTCAGTAGTGACAAGACAGCTAGCATTAAGACAAAGTATCAGTTATCCATGGCAAAACACTTCTAAAAATGATTCTTTGCATGGGCTCACCTCCCATGCAGGCATTCCAGCAATTAAATCTTACACCTCTCACTTCTGGGCTGTGGGTCTCTCTGGCCAGGGCGGAACTTTCCAGCAACACTCCCACTAAGCCAGGGCAAAATGAGTTAGCATCCAAGAGAAGAACCCCAGCAGACTATCCCAGACTACGCGAAACTACTCTGCTTTTGAGATACTGCATTCACTGCTTGCTTATTAAACGGGTGCTTACACAGTCCCATGTCCCCTCCCACAGTCTCTGAACAGTCTGGGTAATTAGCAAGATGGAAGTAATGCAAAAGAAGATTTATCGACAGTCCCTGAAGTTTTAATACTTGGTTCAAATCCACATCTCACAAGCTGAATGAAGTGTCAACAAGGTTGAAAGCATGTTCAGTAACAGACATATAGCTGGATGTAAAGAAGTGCCTTGCGACTGCAACATCGGTGATTAGATTCTGCTGTAAGTTCACGTTTTAGCTTCTCACATAGCGTTTTTTCCCCCTTACACAACAAAAGCAGGCAGAGCGGCCTGAGTCTCTGCAGGAGACAGGTTGCAGTCTGGTTGGCATGTCCTGCCACGTCCTTCATTTAAACATTTCCTGATCCAGTGCACACAGGAATTAAATACAGCTGCTCCTCGGGCGAATCTCAGACTCGTAAATGATGGCTTAAACGGCCTAATGGAGCACCATATTTAAGATATACCAGGTTAGGTGTCCCCACGGCTTTGTGCAGCAGCATGCAGACACCAGTGCCTGGCAGCAAGGCAGCCAGCTCTGTTCCCAGTGTGCTGACGCTGCTTTTATACTGCTCCTCCTCCTGAAGCAGTCCGAGACTAAACTGTAACCTAGATGGACAAGATCAACTTTTTATTACAACACACTGAGCACCAGGAACCTAGTTTCCTCAGTCTATTAAAAAAAAAAATTATTTTAGACCTCGTGCCACCACAGGTGCACAGGTTGGAAAAGACCTTTGAGATCACAGAGTCCAACCGTTCCTGTCCCCTACTAAACCATATCCCTGAGCACCTCATCTACCCATCTTTTAAATACATCCAGGGTTGATGACTCTACCCCCTCCCTGGACAGCCTGTTCCAGTGCCCAATAACCCTTTTGGTGAAGAATTTTTTCCTAATGTCTAATCTGAACCTGCCTTGGAACAACTTGAGCCCATTACCCTTGTCCTATCACCTGTCCCTTGGTTCTTTCTCTGTGTGTTTTAGGGTTTTTTTAACTTCTTTTTAGACAATCTCATCACTAGTGCCACCCCAACACTTGAAAACACAAGGTTGCCTAGTGTTAGTGCCTTTCTAGACATACTTCAAAATGACTAAACTTTCCAGGATTTTATTGCAAGCAAGAAACACTTTTGATCTGCTGCCTTCTCATGCTGCATTCAGTCACAAGTCCCAGCACTTCTGCTAAGAGCAGGTTTGGGGTTTGTATTCCCACACTAGGCAAAGCAGTGGCACACACCCTGGCAGGGACTGCAGTCACAAGTCACCATAGGGCTCACTCTGGGAGCTGCCCTTACCCCATTTACACCAAGTGAGCCACTTCTCCTCCCCCTTTTATCCAGCCTGTGTCCTCAAAGTTCCTTCAGGTATCAGCCTCACCTCTAATTATAGGCTGTCAAAATTGGAAGTAGCCTCAAGGGGCACTGGAAGGAAACCATGGGACATTAAGGAGCTGGGACCAGCAGATGTGCTGTGCTGGATGCCCACATCTTGGTGGGGATGCTCTAAAATGAGAAGGGTTTCCAGGTTTGGGGTAGCTTTCAGTAGAGGTATCTTGGGGATACAGGTTTGAGGGTGATAACCATCCATCACTAAAAGCTCACTTGGATAGTTCGGACTTGCACATGCTGGTTTACCCTGGGCAGAGCAGTGACAGAGGCAGGTGAGCTCATCTGTTTGCTACACATGGAAAGCATTTATATTTGATATCCAGCAATTACTAGAAATAGATAAAAGCTGCAGAGGAGGGCTCTCTGACAGCATATTGCTTTTCCTCCAAATACCCGCGTGCTGCCAACTTTTATACCTTATCCTGAAGCCTACCTAGATAGGGCTAACATCTGCTGTAACACTGTGCATGATCCTTTTTGAGTAAGCTGTTGAGTTCGCTAACATACTGCAAAGAGTTCCACCAGCAATTTTGCTACACAATTGCTTGGATTATATTTATTTACTATTTATCTTTAGTACAAAGGCAAAACTCCAAGAGGGTTCGTTTGCAGCTCAACAACTTACAAAGCTTCGCACAGCACCACCTTAGCCAAACATGACCCATTTTCCAAAATACACCCACCTTTAGATTCCTTTATGCCTGCACTCTCCTGAAGGAGAGGACAGGCAGGTAAGATGACTTCAAGGAGAAGGAACTGCTGAAACCGTCACTAAGGTCCCCATAAATATTCCCCATGGACCTCATTACACATTTGAGCAAACATTACCTTCACTCACACAGCTAAATTTCCTGTTTGCTTGGCTGATCAATTCCTCATCAAATTTTAATGTGGGGTTCAGGCCGTCTGCGGCGTTTTAATTAGCCCTAAGATTGCACAGCGTTGGAGGCAAAGCTAAGAACCATGGAAGTCCCCTCTGCCTAGATATAAAGGTGGAAGGGGGCTGGGGGAAGAGGAAATGAAGAGGCCAAGAACTAATTAGCTCTTGTTACTAGGTTAAGCCTGCTCTCTAGTGGTCACATCACACAGCAAAGAGCCTGTGAGAAGCCCACGGAAAACTGTGCGCACGGTAACCCAGCGCTGAATTCCTCTCTCCATCAAATGCGAGGGGAAAAGAGAAATGCGACGTATGTCATGCTTCCCCCTGCTGCCGCTCCAAGTCCCTGCGCTTCTTTCCCCCGGAAAGAGTCCTTCTCTTCCCCCCACTCCAGAATTTCATGGGATGAACCGCAGCTCTTTAAAACCTAACACGCTTGCTGTAATCGGCACAGAGAGCTTTGACTGATGGAGAACAAACACACAACCTGTACACCCCGCTGCCTATAACCATGAACCACGAGTGGTCACCTTCTGTCCCAGGCTCTGCCCGCGAGCATTTTGACCAGCAGCAGCTTCCTGGCAAACCTGAGGAGTCCCGTGTCTTTTGTTCTGGTTATCTGATATAAGTTATACTCAAATCTCTACAGAGTGGTGGCTAGGGTTTGGTTGTTTTGGTGGTGGGTTGGTTTTTCTGAGTTTTGGGGGTTGGAGGGGGTTTTTTTATTGGGGGGGGGAGGCTGTAAAGAGCTGAAAATTAAATTAAATCCTTATTTCCTTTTGTAGCTTAGGACTAATTATTATAAGTATTAATCCACACACTGAAAAAACACTGTATGCACGTAAAGCAGCTGGTCACGTCACACAAGCAAGATACTATATCCGACTCTCACATACTTAAAATCACGATTTCATTGAGATTAGAAGAATAATATCAGCGTCTGCAAACGCATCTATTTACTACAGAGAGGGACAGTAGCATATACAGCTGCTCACACTATACGGAATAGCCACCAGCATCATTTACAAAACAGATCCAAAAGTCACCGGGCAAGTGTATGTTTTCAGGCTCAAAGTCTGGATTTGAGTTTCATATATCCCTCGATTAATGGCAGGGTGGTTGGCTCTATTCTGACAGACAGAAGATTTGCACTGCTACACTGAAAAGAGCAGAATAAATAGCTAACCTGAGCATAACCTCCCGTTTAAAACCTTGATGTACTTAGTTTAGCAAGTACAAATTAAATATTATTGTTAAAATACCACTTAGCACCAAGTACAGGCAGACCGCTAGTATTTAAGATATACATTAACTGGTCATCATAATCACCGTCTCACAAGGCCTGGCCCAACTAATGCTCGTTCTGCCTGCGCAGGAACTGCATGCTACGAATGTGCAAAAATAACCCCACTTGTTTTTCCAGGTACCGCTGAAGTCTAAACAAGAGCAAACTTTGAGCCCATCCTTTAAGTACAAAACCTCATCATTTCGGAGAAGAAAAAAAAAAAAAAAA
>VZTU01000768.1:750434-831624 GCA_013400835.1 Zapornia atra
CCCCCCCCGCAAAAAAAGCCCTTTTCTCTTAAAGGAGAAGGGGAAATCCTGAAATTCAAAGGAAACTTCCAATGTGATTTATAATATTTATAAAAGCCTGTTATGAGGGAAGTGCTGTATTAATTTCTTCCCCTCGGTATACACTGAAGGTCACAGGTAGGGGATGAATTCCCATGTTTGCTATGATGAGCACTGCTTTTCAGACACCCTTGTGCCACCCTCCTTCTCGGGACGCTGCAAAAGCCAGACTGTAATTCCCTTGCATTAATGGATCCTTAACATGTTACCACTTTACCAAGTACCTTTTGGTAAGCTTTTATTTTAGTTTTCCCATGGTTATGACTTCATTTTACACTGTAAGTAATAGCCCTGCTTCTAATGAATTCATCTAGTATTAACGTGCTCCTCACCAGCGTGTCCATAGGTGCTCAAGTGCAATTTAGCATCACTTAAATGAGAGTTAATGGGCACTAAAAGCGCCACTTATTTTCTAAGTGATACATTAACAACAACAACAACAACAACAAAGGGAAGACAAAAGCCAGCAGCCAGCAGATTCCTTTCGTCACCTAACCAAGAGATCTGCTCCCCACATGCAGAACTTGTTTTGATGCCGAGGGTGGCTTCGGCACCACCGTCTGAGTGGCTGCGATTCGCAGGTGTCCCAGTGTGAGAAGCTGATGCTGAAGAGAGGAGGAGAGGGTGAAAATTTGTACTGAAGGCCCAGGGGAAGGGAGACAAGCCCAGGACAGCAGGAAATGATGCCAGCCAGAGATGAGGTGGCCACTGTTAAACCAGCAGTAAACGCCAGCAGTCATGGGTGAACATCAGGAAAAAGTCTTACACGGGTGAAAACAGTTTTTACTTTAGATACTATTGCCTTTGGGCAAGTGAGAAAGTAATAAACGCATTAAGCCTGCTACGTTTTAGCTTTCTCTTTTATAAAACTGTCGTTAGGGATCAGAAATATCTCAGAATTAAATTAGAATAGTTTTAAGGTGTTAATTGTAAGTAATAATTTCAGCCTAGGTGAGAAGGAAGAAAGGATACTTTTCCCAAGCATTCAAATCCAAGTGAAAGCAAAGAACACTGAGTCATAAATAATCGGAAAAAAAATCCATCATGGGGCACAATCCTCTTCACTTTATATTCCATAACTTTTCTTCAGAAGGTGAGACACAAGAAACGTCCAAGTTCTGTGGCAAGGAAGCCCCGGGTGCTACACTTTAGGGAGCAACACTGACAGCTCAGCCTAAGGATTGTCCCCAACAGCTATTCATGCACAATGACATATGTGCTTACTAATATTCCTTTTACTTACAATTTTTGTTTTCTGAAGTTAGACGCATTTCCTGCCCCCAGACTGCAGTTCGTCACGTTGACTACTCTAAATTTCAAGGAGTTTGTCTCCCTCTTTAGCAATACAGGCATCTTCCAAGTCCTCAGCCCTGCACCAGGGCTTATAAACTGCAGCAACCTCTAGAGCCATGGGAACTCAGCACCAGGAGATGCAAAGTAAGGCCAGAGCCCATTTTATGAATTTTGCCTTTAGAACAGAGATGGGCATGAAAGACAAGCATAGAGGCAGATTGCTATTTTTTATATATATATATATGTATATGCACACACACATATGCATATCTGTGAATGGGAGAGGGGATCGGGAAGGAGTGCTGCAGCCAGCCAGGAGGAGCAGGGAGCAGACAGAACATGGCTCTCAGCAGGTCGTGGGGGGAGCAGGTGGAAGTGGGACACAGAGGCAGCAGAGAGCTATGTGAAATGGAGCAAGGTGGAGGCGATGGGGCCGCATGTTTTGCTGCCCACGTAATCCTTCCCTCAGTCAGTGCCAGCCTCAAAATGCCTTACTACAGGCTCTGCTCCACTCTCCAATGGAGGTAAGCATAAAGCTCAATAGAGCATACTAAAACAACTTCATAAACAACCTGAAAAGCAAATAACTGAAAACATTTTAGTTTTAAAAAATCTACTTTCATCACTTTAAGGTAATTAGTTCTGGGAGATGATGATAGAGCGGTGAAAGTTGCTGTTAGTGACAGCAGTGAAACTCCTGACACAGATAGGGTACAGATTGCACCACCAAATAACACTTCCCGTGTTTCAGAAATCACATTGTCAACAATGTTTCCAGGCCCTGAAATTAGCTGAAGTAATCAGGAGCTGTTGGCAGTGAGCAGCAGGCAGCTTGTTGGATTGCTTTTCCTTTTCACTGCAAGAATCCCTGATCACAGCTTTAAAAAAACAAAACCTAACACCTGTAATGGTTTCAGTTGAGTTTCCCTCTGTCTGTGTCCAAGGGGCAGCCTCCCATAAATGAAACAAAAACCAAGGTCCTTGGGCCTTCTGCAACACTTCCCCAGCACCAACAAGGCCTCAGAGAAGCCTAGCTGAGGTCTGCGCGTTCAGACCGGGATGGCTTCATTCTAGACAGAACAGGTGTTTCCCACCCCCCCTGCTTTTTTTTTTTTTTTTTTGCTTCCATCAGAAATAACAGTAAGGTTGCTACCATAGGGAAATTATTAAATTGATGAGATTTTTCCCCAAAACATGCCCTGCTGCCTTCCATTTTCTCAGATCTTTGTTGTGGTACAGGTAGATGAGAAGATGGGCATGCTGTTTCTGCCTGCATGGGCTCATTCTCACTTAATTCAGGTGATGGCTCCAAGAACTGAGTCTTAGTCACACATGACATGCCAGAAAGCCAGACAGTTCAGCAAAGACCCTTGAGATATTCACTCCTTGGAGTCATCTCATCCATCATGTACACCCATATTACCAGGCACCAATCTTCCAGGTACCCCTTTGCACCAAAAAGCAGCATTTGGAGGGATTTCCCCTGCACTGCTCAGCCCTGTGCATCTGCACAACATGACAAGAGCTGTTGGACACTACTGCAAGTGGCCGAAATCACAGTCACCATTTGCATGTCTTACCTTTCCTTAAACCCAGAATTACTCACAGTGTAACCCAGCAGTGGGCTGGGCTGCAAGGCCAGAAGGTAAATGCATCCTTTCCACTCCTGTCCCCCAGAGAGTGTATTGATTCCAGGAGGAAAACAGTTGCTGCCCAGTTGAAGCCCTACACTGGCAGGGTGGAAGATCTACTCACCAGAAGCACAGCCTCCATGAAGGATGGGTCACTCTGGGGTGCCACAGGACAAGTCAGAGACCTTGGGCTCCCCAAGCAGCCTCTCATCGTGTCTCTGGAGAGTTGCTCAAAGCCAGCACATAACTTCTGCAGAAGGCATCACAGGATGAGGTCTCTTCTGTTTTACTGCAAAGGTCAGAGGTGCCCTGGATGAACAGGAATTTTCCTCCCTCCCTAGCCCAGCACCTGGTTTTCTCCATTTGCCAATTATCAAATGAAGCATAGCAATAAATCATCATCACTTCAGAGGCATGTCCCCCTGCTATCACGACATCCTAATTCAATCAAAGACTCGCATTTTCCAGAGATAAATCACTGCTTGTTCTCTTTTCCTTTGGTTCCCACCACTTTCTGATGTGTTTGCCTGTTCTGCAGTAGCTTCAGATGACATCTCTGAGGCAGTTACTAGGGTATTTGGGGCTTTTTTTTTTGCTTGTTTGTGTTTCTTTACACCCCTTAAAACCCTTGAGGGAGTACCTAAACAGGTTCTTCAGAGTAATTCACAATCCAGTTCCAAGCCTCTCTTCTTCCTTCTGTCTTCTAGTTACAAATAGAAAAGACAGTTCAGCAAGACAGGCAGCTCAGGGGATAAAGAGCCCAGGAGCAATGAGACACAGTACCAGGGTTGCTACCTAGTGTGATGCAAGTATTGAAACTCACTATAGTCTCTAAGATCTTTACCTTCTGCCCACAAACCTCACTTCAGTTCACTCATCCTGGTTGTAGTTAGTCAATGTTTGGTACATTATACAAGGAAATGGGTCTTTAGTTGAGAAAAACATTAGAATCATCTCAAGCATCCATACATGTAGTAAAGGCACCCTGTGTTCTGTCTTGGGAGGAAAAGATCATCAGCTGTATAGTCAATCTAAAATGTCAGGACAACACAGAATGACACCTCGTAGTCTGATAAAAATTCAGGAAATACAATTCATTTTGAAAGCAAGCTTGCTCTCCTAGGTTTTTCTACCAAGCTCGTAGAGAGAAAACCTTGGAGTAAAATGTTGAAACCCCAGCACTTACCTAAGTCCATTTTTCAAATAATCTGTATAAAGTTGCTTTTTATTATATTTTGAGCTTCAGTAGACAGAACACAAAAGCATTTTTGGTTAATCAACAGAAGAGGTGGAGAAAATCAGTATGAATATACAAATATTCATAGATCATGAGGGATGAAGCCTACAAATGAACAATCACGCTCACATTTCACAGCTTGAACTGACCATTGCTTTTTGACCCCATTGGGAAACAGTAAAATTGTGTTTTCAACCGTGTCATAATAACTAAGAAAGGGAGAAAAGCTTGCTTTAAAAACAAACCAAAACAAAAAAAACCCCAAAACACTAAGGTTTTCATGCAAGTGGAAGTGAAGAGGGAAAAAGAGCCAAACAAAACCCAAGACTCACTTTGTCTTGATGTTACTGAAAAGGAAAAGAAAAAAGCCCAGGTTGACGATACAGGGATCAGAGCCATTGCTGTAATATAAGGCTGCAAATACGAAAGAAATTAGAACATAGAAGAAGGGAACTGAGTTCATCAAGTCATTTGTAACAGTACAGGCAGAGCAAGGGGGAAATCTAACATCCTCACAAAGAGAGGATAACTCAACAGAAATCTTACTGCCAAAGGCCATAATTACAACTGAGCACTTTAATCGTGCACCAGGTCTTGATTTAGCCTCCAAGTTTGGCCTTTTGTCTCTGCCCGTGGGCTTTGTGTACACAGTTGGCACATGTGGTGATGTCTCATGTCCTTCCTCGAAAGGTAACAGAAAAATACAGTGGACCCTTCAGTTCTGTTTTTTTTTCTTTTCTTTTTGATGGTGAAAGAAGAGCTGACTTTAAATTTGTCCCTTTTGTCTTCTTTTTCATATAGCTTGTTTGTGGTTCAATTATTATGACATTCTCCCTGCAGATAGTGATGCTTAGGGAATCTGGTAATACTTAACAAAAATAAAAAAAAATCAAAATAAAAGGATCTTGTATGCCAAGCAGAAAGTAATTAAGGAGACACACAGAGGGCAATAAAGTTATTGAAGGAACAGTATTCATTAAGCAAGATAAAGCACAGCAGGGCATGCATTCCTGGCCATATCTGCTGTGCCCTACACAACATCAAGTATTCAAGGGCTACGGCCGGAGTGCTACTGGTAGGACTGTGTGAGGCTGCAAGCCGGGAGCTGGAGGAACTAATGAGTGGAAAGCCCGAACTGTAATATCTCACTGCTCTTCTAATCCAGCCCTTGTTTAAATTAAAGTTCAGCAGTTGGCTGAACAAATAATTCCCAACAACATTCTTAGCCTAAACTTGCTCCTCAACATTATTCTGGTACAGTACCTTGCATGTCTGGATTCTCAACGGGTAGAAGAGGCCCTCAGTAAACTTTTGTTGCTCTGTGTTAGAGTTCTGCTAAATTCTGAGTGCCCAATACATCATTGCCCCCACTTCTGAACAGGTACCCCTACAAAACAGCACAACAGAAATAAAATTTGAAGCTCCACACTCTCTGTTTGCAAGTTCAGTTTCTTCAAGCGTGTATACAGAAATCCTTTAGCTGGTGTCTTCAGGCAAGCTGCAGTAACACAAGCTCTCCAGAAACTCTTGGAAGCATTTGCTCTATAACACAACAGTTCTGATTCTGGGGTATGCCATGTCCCACCCCAGAACCTGCTGCATTTTGTTGCTGATTGGAAAGATCTCAAGTGCAAAGTAAAGACCTTCAGGGTGATCCATTTGTATCCGAAACTTTCTCTTAAATAACAGCGGTTGTTGCTGCAGTATTGAGTCTTCTTATGTTTCAACAGCAGAGGAAGTTGTTATTATACCCACAGAGACAAAGAAAATTGTCTTGTTCAAAGTCACACAGAAAGCATGTGGCAGGAATGGGAAGTGAAGCCAAATCTCCCAGCCCTCGTTATACCCCAATTCCTGATCTCCTTCATCATGACCTAAGAAACTCGGGGAATTTTTTCCCTTTGTTTCTTTTTCTTCCTGTCCTCAGAATATATTTAGGTTTCATTTTAAAACTTTTCCGTTCAGCCCTTATGAGTAAAACCATGATCTCAACCACAAGCCCAGGACTCCAATACCTAACACTGCCTGATAACTTCTCTCAATTGTTGCCAACTACTTGCAACGCTGCATTTGTATTCCATAATGATCCAGAATGCTTACACAACAGGTAATATACACATAACTAAAAATCCTAGAATAAATTAAAACTATTTAAACATTTGAGTAGTCCCACCATGGCCAATTCAAATACGCAGCACATGTCATACTATCAGTGTTTAATTATAGCTCGCTGGTTCTCAAATGCTTCAACAGATCATACAGAGGAGCCACTAGAAACACATCTACAGGTGATGACTGTTTTGCTGATACAATTAACTAGATGATACCAAGGCTGTATTTAGCTAGACACAAAACCTGTAGCTAGACACTGATCTCAACAGACTCTTGATCCCAAGGAGTGCAAGGCAGCTTCCCCAAGCCTCCCACCCCAGCAGTCTTGTAACTGGGCAGCATCACCGTCTGCCCACTGCATCCAACCTGGCGCTGTGCCACACAGTGTATTCATGCCAACAGCCACATCCAATGACAGGACAAGGGGCAATGAGTGCAAGCTGGAGCACAAGAGGTTCCAGGTGAACATAAGGAGAAACTTTTTCACTGTGAAGGTGACAGAGCCCTGGGACAGGCTGCCCAGAGAGGTTGGGGAGTCTCCTCTGGAGACATTCAAACCCTGCCTGGATGTGTTCCTGTGTGGTTTAGTCTGGGTGATCCTGCTCTGGCAGGGGATTGGACTAGTCCCTTCCAGCTCCTAACCTGCTGTGATTCTGTGACCCTTGCAAAATAGCAACGGACCTGGGACCGTGGAGCTGGGCATGCTGACACAATGCAGGCGGATGGATTTATGTTTGTTTGCAGCCTGTTTTGGGGAAAGCCAGGGAGAGGAGGAGCCCATGGGTGCTGGGGCTGGACCAGGGACGAGACCCACCATGCACAGGCAATGGGGGTACAAAGCATAACCCCACACACCCCGCATTGCACTTGCACTCAATAGTCAGGTGTTGCAGTAGACCAGGGAGGAAAGCTTCATGCAATGCCACCAACAGACATGTGGATCCTGGCTGCCTGGCGCAGAGCCCTTTCACTGCTACAGCCAAGGGGAACACATTCCACTAGCATGTCTCAGTATCACCCCAAAAATCAGCTGTGCGACATGGGACCTGCTCAGTCGCAGAGCTGTCCAGCATTGAGACCTTGCCTACCTAAGCCCTACAGCTGCCCTCTTCATCCAACCAACCTCATCAAAACCAATTTGTTGTTAGTACTTTTCTCTGGGTGCAGGTTCACACACCTCCCTACTTTCTCAGAGCTGCTTCTCCTCCTGTCTCCTGACTGCCCATCAAATCACACTCCACAGCCCCAAACTTCACAAGATGTTTTCTGAATTATATGCTTTCCCTCATTACTTTTTTCTGCACATGTAGCACCTTGAACACCCTGACTCCTTCTGACCATGCAACCTTGGGTCAGGCTTTGGGCTGTCTCACCTGATCTAGGAAGCATAATTTTTCCACCTAAAAATCTAGGATTTCCCATTTAAAGGACTATTCCGAGTGCCACAACTGTTGTAGCTTACCACATGGCAGGGAGATGGAAATACGAGGAGGAGGGAGAAACGCAGCATTTGGAAGAGTGGCACCATTGTCTGAGTATATAAATAAAGCAGGAGTTTATCATAATTTATTTATAAAAACTATTTCTAATCTAATTCTTTGCATATTATCTAGGGGCAAGAGAGACAAGACCAAAAAAAAGGTCCTTAATCAGGAATTGCCACATGGAGTGGTTTTGATTAATATGCAAAACATAGATTATAAATAGATTTATAAATAAATGATCAACTACTGCTGCTGCTTTATTTATCTATGGACTTGCAGAAAATTTGAAGGCTGAATTCTGATTAAATGAGAATCGCCACTAATGGTGGACTGGCTGGCTCAAAGGGACTGGTAAAGGAAAGTGAGAATATATTTGCATAGCACCTTTGATTCAGTAGAAGTCCCGAGTGCTTTGCAGAATTAATATTATATTTTAGGGGTCACTTCATCCATTACTGAAATACAGCCTCTGAGGAGGACGAAAGGCAACTTTCTGCATCTATTTCACCTTTGATGGAAGATCTCAAAGCACTTTGCACACTAATTAAGCCTCTGGATTGTATCTATGCAATCCACTCCTCCTGCAAATTACTAAACCAACGCAATCTAAAGTACCAGGAATAAAAAGAAAAAAACAAAAATTCATCAACTGTTCCTTGGCATAACTTCATTTCACTTCCAGATCATGAGGTTGAGGTCAGTTGATACCTCAGAAAGATGTCCTCACCTGAATGGCAGTACAGAACCCCAATAACTATGTTCAGACAACTTAGAAGTCAGAGCCATTGTGTCCAACATAAGACCAGCCCAAACTTCTCACCCAAGAGCACTGTAGCATCCCTTGCTAATCAAAACCACCTCCCCAAAGCTTGCAGCTCTGACCTAAGAGCCTGCGTTTCTTTTCACTGATCCATTCTGCTGTGGAGACGCACACATCACTGGGAGACCAAAGTTCAATGGAGGCCAACACTAAAGACATGACAACTTGCAGATGCCACATTCCCATGTATACCAGATCACCCCATAGTATCCACCCAACAGCAGGCGTAGCAAAGCCATGTATCTGCTGAAAATGCCTGTGAGCCGATTCAGCCTCTCCCTTTTACCTTGCCTTTTAAAAATAAGAAAGTCAAAGCTTTGCTTTTTTTTTTTTTAATATGGCAGAGCTGTCCTGCCAAGTCAGTTTTCACAGCTGAACACTTCCCAAGGTGCCAGTTCTGCAATTCAGGGCTTAGATGTGATCCCCAGAGCATGATGGATAGCTTTAAAATGAAGGCACTGTGAGAAGTACCAGCTGTCCAGGTGCACGTTGGATCAGCACAGCTGAACTAGCCCTCCTCCTCCCCTGCCACGCTCATCCGAGGAAGGAGCAGGAGCCCATCCTACACTTTGATGGCAGGAGAGATGCATGAGCCCAGCAGACATGAGCAGGGGCACAGCCACACGTAGGTCACACCTCACCCCAGTGTAAGCCTTTTACTAAAATTACTTGCTGTTACGTGGCATGTCTGGGTGACTCCTTTCCAATCCTCTTTAATTGATGACCTCATTTCTGACCTCTTCAGCCCAACAACCAGTAGCTAAAAGAAGAGTTAGAACAAATACACAATGAACTTATTTTCTCTGACTAAACCAGGACAACCTCCAAGTCCAACCCCCCCCATCACACACACACTCTCTTCCTCCCAGTACCTATTTCAGATTTCCAAATGTCCCTAGAAAGGTGCCCCCACCACACGGGACCAGCAAGGAGCAGGAATGCTACAGCATTCAGCTTCAGCATCAGGCTCCTCTGTAGCACTTGTTCTTTGAGAAGTAGAGGTTTAGGCTGAAATTCAGTCATGCAAGAAGGGTACCGATGTGGCTCCTTGCGCATCACCCAGATACAACGTTAAAGGTCTTCAGAGGAGAAGATTTGTCTCTCTACAGGTTGTCTTGTCCTACAGTGCTTTTCAAGACAGCGCAGGATGCGTTCCAGGCATGCTGGGGAAGCTGATTCTGCCAGGGAGATTGTTCAAACTCCATTTAGTAGAAACCATATGCCAATACAGTCCTACTTCCTCTCTCCACCCAGCAAATTAGTGACATGGACAGTCTATTGACTAAACAGAGCAAATTTTACCACAGCAATAATAGTCTGTCCGGAGAGAACGTTACCGCTCACTGCCCAATTAGAAGAACGTTGAATGCACGGAAATGCCTTTTGAATAAACACTTGATAACCCTCAATAAAACTGTAAGCAAGAGTTACTGCAGATTTACTACCCAAGAAAAGAAAGCTCTTCGCAGCACAGCCAAGAGCTTATTGCTTCTTATTTAATACTGATAAACGCAAGAGCCTCACAGTCCCACAGCAATGTGGGTTAAAGTGGCTTAGCAGGGAAATAAAATAAGTACCTTATGATCTGCTCACAGAGAGATGGTGGAGAGCCACAGGTTTGCCACGGTGACTGCAAGTTGCATGTGGTAGCTCCCAACTGCGTGGTGTCTACTAAGGGATCTGTCACCCCTTTGGAAAGCCAGCTCCACTGAGCAGAGCACACACGTTGCTGGCACGCTGTGGGTGCATATCCCAGCTCACCATACGGTAAGTGCTGGTGTGCTTGGGCCCTGCAGTTGCAGAGGTGAGCTTGGGTGGGATCAATGCCCTTTGGCTTCTTTACATCCCTGGTTCTTCCACAGAAAGCACAGCTGTGGTGCACATCTACAGCCGTGGTAAGACATCTCTTCCTGCTGCCTCACAAAGAGAAAAAGAGAGAGAGCCAGGTGATCAGCCTTACTGCCTCTACTACCTTCATACCTAGAAAGTATTTGGGTTTTCTGAAGAAGTGGGATTGGTGAGGAGGAAGGAACGGGTTGGCTGTATTTACACTAACCCGGGTTTCCCAGTGTGGCTGCCCAGCCACACCGGGCAACAGCCCTTCCTGCAGGAGCACAATGGGGATATTTACAGCCCCGGGGAGGATACTGCTGCACATTTGTTCCACAAATGAACATTGACATAAAGGTCTTGCCCTTGCTGATGAGCACTGATGTGTTGTTTTCTGTGTTCACAGCTCTTGGTGATAGGGAAGTATTTACAGGGTCATTTTGTTTTCCTTCTTAAGTCTTGTAAGGAATAGCCCAAAAACTAAACAGCCAACAAAAATCATTCACTTGAACACGTTTCTGTTCAGGGTGCCTTACCTCCTGGGGACAGCCGGGGTGCTGGGATGGCTGTGGGCCCATCAGCCATGCCACCGCAGTGCCATCACCGTGGCAGTGGGCTGCTCTGGTGCTCCAATTCCAAGAAAGGATGGGTGAATAGGCCCATCCAACGAGAGTTTTCAAGGTCCAGCCACTAGTGTACAACAGAACTTCACTGTCCTCGTCAGCCAATGGCAGCTCTTTCCATTGCATGGCTAATAACAGCTGATGTTTGTTTTATTTTAGCAGGCTGCCGCAGCCTGGTATTGAGCAAGCCAATAAACTGTACTTCGGAGACCTTTCCTACTCATGTTATTAATGCTACAGCAAGCAATCTGGGGGGTAATGGAGGAGGACAATCAAAGGAAATTTCCCTCTAGGCTCCCACTATTATTTCCTGTCCAAAAAATAATATTAAATGTGATCTACAAGTGTAGTAATTAAAGGGATAATGTCCTGTTTTACATATTATTGGACCCTTCACACAAGTAAGAGGAGTGATGCTGCTGTTCACACCGCTTTCTGCAGGCAAAACCGAGATAAATGCCGCTGCACTATTCCCGTAGGGGAAAAGGTGTTATTGCTCAAATGATAGGGCATCAACACCCTGAAATCTTTCCTCATTTAAATGTTAATCACTTGGCAGAGCAGAGATGGAGCACTAATAGTTTATTAAGCGGGGAAACTGAGGAAAAAAAAAAGAGAAAGAAAAGGCTCTGTCAGGACAGACAGCGGCTTAGTGACATGCTGAGGATAAAGGCAGCTTCTCTGAGTGAAGAGGGGTGCAGATTTAGGAAGCTAATGCCCAGGCAGCTTTCAATAGCAGGGATGTAAAGAAGAGAAAAGACGATCGTTCTAACCGACAGCATCGCTTCGCTCGGCTGGCATCAAGGGCACCGGCGCTGGGTGGTCCAAACGCTCTAGGGACATTTCTTCTATTAAAACAGTGGGGCGAACCTTGTTCATCTTTTACATAGACCTTAGAGGTTTGCATTAAACCTCCACCCCCTTTGCAATCTATGTTTTGGAAAACTCTTTCAAAACCCTGGTTCCAGTTGTATGAAAAAGGGGGATACTCACACGTAGCCACCCACACATTCCTAGCAGGCCGCGGCGGTTGTTCACATCAATTCAGTGAGAGAGGGTGTATAAATTGGATACGGAGCCTGTGTGTCATCAGTCTGCGCGTGCGACTGGGCAACAGGACATCCTTTCGCTCCATCTCCTGAGGCAGTGGATGGAAACCAGCAGGCATCTGAGAAATCACCTGGGATTCAAAAACAGGAGCGATCCAGACCCAGAACTGACAGAAAAGCAGAGTTTGTCAGAGAAAGATCTCCTGATACTGATGTTTAAGCTGGAATTGGTTAAGAAAGAGGAATAAAACCTACACTATTTTCCTATAGAAAAAATCCAAACCCAAAATGCTTCCTGCACGATGCTTCCAATAACTTAAACTTCCTGCCACTGCTTTGAAACCTTTTTCGTGAACTCTGAATGCGATTCATACTTTTCACTTCAGCAAACGAAGAATGTGAACGCTGTTCACCCCAGCTCTTGCCTTTCCCCCACCCCTCCACCCCCCCATACAGAATGATACCCACGTTTCAGTATTTTTTCCCTTTTTTTAATGCTCCGTTTCTCTTCCTGCCCAATGAGATTTCAAAACGTAGGCGACGTTCTGAAAATAATATTGGTGAAACAACAAATCGGAAAATAAAAGGAGAGGGAGAAATGAAGTAATACCTGCACAACGTTATTTAGGTTGTAGGGGAAAATATTGGGAACACAAAGAGCTTTTAAACACTTAAAGCTTTGACTTCTGCTGTTTTGCAGAATTCTCCTTAGAAGAGCAGAGGAATAAAATTAATGGAAATTTAGCATACTTTTGGCATATAGAAATGCAAACATTTTGTATTACAAATTAAAATTTTTTAACGTAAAATGTTTTCCAAAAAGTCAAAGCCGAAATTTGCTGGGATCTGCATTTTTTAATTACTTCTGCAGCAAAGTTGGTTTCAGTCTGACAGGAGCAGTGAAAGTCACAGGGAGCGTTTATCCAGCCCCGCGCTGCATCGCACTCATCCCCTGCCAATTTATTGACCCTGGTCACACCAGATCTCTACCATTTCTTCAGCCATGTTGCAAAAGATGCAATTTACAGTGAGCAAGTTTTCATTTTGCAGCAGCTTTACCTCTAATGATAAAGATATATCCTAAAAAACCCCCTCAAAACCCTACAAAAACCAACAACCAAACCAGTACAAGCTCTGCACTCAGGGCAATATTGTTCTCTACAGCCACCTAGAAAAGTTGCTGTTCCATGCTGTTATCTTGGATATACAGAGATATTCACTACTGCTGATACGAATACTGCAGATACATGGGGCAAGATTCTGTTAGCATGGATGATGAGCAAGTTTTATCACTCAAAGCAAGGGCCACCCATGCTTGCCTGAAGTAGAAGGGAAATATGCTTTCATGAGGCAGAGTCCTCCACAGCGTGCTGCTCATGGGGAAAGAGGCAGAAAGCGTTAGTACCATAAAGTCATCCCTGAAAGGAAATAATAAAGTAAACCTGAGATTGAATGTGGTCCTTCTCCCTTGGAGAAGCAGAAGATGGACTCCCAACAAAGTCCTGTCAGCCGCCAGCATCCTGCTGATGTGCGATGGCCATTAGTTGTGCATCCTGCAAACCCACGCTGAGGGAGCTGTTTACACATGTACCATCAGCTCAATGGGAAATAAAGGCGTAACATGCAAATCTTCCTCGTACCAGCATGATTGTCCTGAGAATTCTGACTTTGTTGACTTAATGTCTAATTCATTGTCCTAAATGTTGGTTCATACAGAATTTCTTATGTGTGTGAGAAGATGAAACCAAGCTCTAGTTTTTATAACTTAAATTTTTCTCTTTTTGATGCTTCTTTATCGCTTATATTACCATGATTGCAATGGTAAGGCAGCTTTATTCAGCATTTCTATCAAACAAATCAAAGCACATTACAAAGCATCTCAAGGGATAAAGCCTAAGTCTGGGGAATGCAGCCTCCAGATCTCTTTATGAAGTTCCCAGAGTTGAGAGCAATCACAGGAATTGCCATAATGCTTTCTAGAAAGTAGATTAACACGCAACATCCATTTTAGGAGTGCATATCTCCCCCTGTGCTTACTGAACTCATACGTTTATATGGTGCCTTGGACAACAGTCAAGGAGTCCCTTCTCTGCAGGATAGACAATTTCTGCCCAGAGAGACAGAACAAGGGAAAAAGCAATAACTCTTCTCAATTTATAGGCTGGGCAGTGAGGAAGAGATTTAGTCTCTGTGCAAGACCATTGGGGAAGTTGGTGGCAAAGCTCCGACTCACAGGTTACAGTGCAAGGTTAATTGCAAATTTCTATTTTAGGCTCAGGTACAAATTTAATTTGACAAGCCAAATTCTGACAGTTTGTCCATCACTACTGTACTCCCTGCTCTAAATTACTGGGTGCTGTGACACTCAAGATAAAACAGTACAAAAACAATCCTGGATGATTGTAAGGTCCCATCTCACAAAGACCAGTGCAAATTCAGCCCCACCGCTTCCAGGACTAGGAAGAAAATTGCATCTTTAGGAATCATTTTGAGCTGACACACTGCACCAAGGTGGCTTTTTCCCTTCGCAGCTTGTGTACAGCAGTTCAGCTCTTTCTGTTTTCCCTACCAGCTGCTCTAGGAACACTACCCCTGTCAGCGGGAAGTTACAAAAAAATGAATGAAGACTGATGATTAACGAAGAAAGAGGGTGAATATTAATCATGAAGTCAACATTTGATAGGAACATTGATGGAATAGTGGTCCCAGTGGAAGTTGTTAGGAGTTGATTTTTATGCCCCAGGGCAGTAGTTTTAAACCAGGACTCATGATGGAAGAGAGGTTGCTTGTAATGTTTTAAACAGGCCATTGTGGAAAACATGCCTTCTCCCTCCCCTTCCCTTGCCCCAACTCTCTTCTTTGTTGTGCGGAGATGAGAGTGTAGTCCAAGCCTACCCTGCACTCTACACCCCCAAAACACCCAAAACTGTAAAGATCAAAGCTTTAAATAGCAGCAAAACAGGAACAGGACATCTCCATTCTTCCTTGCTGATCTGCAAGCAATCCCTTGCTACCTTAAGTCAAGAAATACTGATGTTCTGAGCAACTTGCCCATTGTTTGGCAAACTCAGATTCCACCAGGAGAAGTAAGAGAGTCTGGGACAACAACTTCCACAAGTAGCTAATTCAGGTTTGGCACATTGCAACCTGATCCAAACCTCTTTGAAGGCAACAGTAGTCACAACCACATCAAGGAGCAGTGTGGTCAAGCCCTCCTAACCTTGGCTGGAATTTTCTGTGTCTTACAAATTAACAAGTGTACTGGCAATCAATGCTGTGTATGAAGTGCACTGCTGATGCTCCTTTTCTTTGGTATTACACAAATCATTCAATATATACCAGATCACTCATTTTTCTGCTGAGAAAAACCTTTCAGATGCTGCCTTCCAGCAAGCATCATCCACATACTAGAGCCAGCCAGTGGAATCCTGAAAGCAATGGACATAAGACAGACTGTAAATACTGCAGAAGTATGGCACACATCAATTTGAGTTGGACAGTCATAGAAAGTGCATGCAAAGTCACTGGAATATGGCTGCAGTCCGACACCAAAGTTAAGGTGAGCTGGATGCACACCGACATCCAGCTCTTCCAGCAGTCTTGTCTTGCAAAATGGTTTTTTTGCATGTATTTTATGATTTCTGTTGCAGTTATTTCAAAGTTGTTGGATTCTGTTGAGTTTATTTTAGGGGGGAGGACAGAGGACACAACCAAGAAAGATAATGACAAAGAAAGAAGGGGTGTATTCAGATATGGTATCAATTGCCGTAATTCTCTTGAAGTCAACAGTCTTAGGATGTTTCTCAGTGACAGCATTTCGGTGTTCCTGGGGTGCTCCTTAATCTAAGCTCTACCAGTACTCCGAAAGGATACAGAATCACAACGCGTGGCCTTTTTCACAGTCATCACTCTACAAACTAATCCATACAATAGCTCTTGTCAGGAGGTCATAACATCCCCACTTGGCCACACATCAGCAGTTGTGGATATAGGCAAGGGTATTTTCCTAAATAAAGGTTTGGTTTTAAAAATACAAACAGCTTTCATACTTGCAGGAAAAGGTTAGGCAGATGATGCAGAAGCCCGATGGGTTATTCTGTGTTTTCCTACAGATTTAAGCTGAGGTCTCTCACCTTTCAGCAATAATTGCTTTCCTAAAAATACAATGCAACTGCTCGTGGGATGCAGCTTGGCCACCTGTCCACCCATGTGTCTCACAATACAAAGGCAAAACTGTTCCTTCAGTTGCAGTCACAGTGAGGACTGAAGTGGGCCACAGTGCAAGAAGTTACAAAGAATCCCAAAGTTGGAAAAAGAAAGTCTCCCAAGTGCACTGAGGCCGTAAGAAGCTGAACAGCAGAAGTCATTTAATCCTCAGAGCTGCATTTTATCCAGAACATTGGGTCTTTAACAGCCCAGAAACCTTCAGGTGCATTTTCATAGTTAGTTAATGCCATTCCACAGGCGGGTGATTTGCAGACACGCAGGTTATTTGCTTGGGAACAGCCTGCCACTGTGCCTGGACCCTGCTCCCTCTTTGCTTTTTGCCTTTCAGTTCACAGAGCATCACTGGTAAACGCACTGGGCTATCTCCTTGCCTTCACAGCAGCTGCCTGTGGAAAGAGAGCGGTACATGAAGCGACAGACGCAGAGGGGATAGCTCAGGCAGCCTTTATTCTAGCATTCTTACAAAACTAGGTGCTACCTTGTGAAGGGTACGATGCACTGCAGCTCCCCTAAATAAATAACTTTTTAATGCACCTGTCATTTCAGATGTCAGACCAGAGACAAGGTCAAGCTTGGAGAGAAATCAGCCTGCTCCATCCTTGACCCGTCATTCATCACTGCATTTGTCCGCATCCAAACAGCCCAGCTGGTTAACAGGAAAAATACCTTATCTGAGCTCCAAAAGGGTCCCATTTCTGCTATGGAGAACTTTATTAATAATACTTTCCAGAAAGCAGCAGGAGTTCTGACAGACAGCTTTGCAGGGACATTTTTCAACAGCGAAGCTTAAAATCCTATACTCTGTGTCCCATCCGCAGGCTGGAGGAGACAAGAGGTTAATTTTGCAGACAGCAAATGGTGACTGTAAGTTATTAGAGATTCAATGTTATGGGGATATATGAGCCTTGCCTTCACCTTTCCTCATGTATCATGCCTCATGCCATCATGGTCGTGTTAACACTTCCACACTTCATGCAGGTCCCCCTTCAAATCACTGGGCAGTAATTAGCATTGCCAACTCTTCGCTCTTGGCGCTGCTGTCACAGGATTAGGCATGTCTCCTAAATACACTCCTGAATTCATGCTAATTCACAAGGATTTCAGCTCTCTTTACAGGGAAAGGTTTCTAGTTCTTAGGGAAAAAAACACCAGCAACTAACAAACCTACAAACCTTTAAAAGGTGAAACTTTGTCCCTAAGGAAAATAACTACATGCTCTAAATCAGTCTTATAAATTGCTGGCATTTGGGATTTTGAGGGTGAGGGGGGGGAAAGGAGGGAATGAGAAAAGAGAAGAAAAAAAGGAGTATCATTTTTGTACTTGAAAGAAGTAATAGGCCCTGAACAAAGGAACAGCAATAATAATATAGTAATTCTAGTAATAACAACTGCAACAACAAAGCAGCTGCCGGTTTGCTGCACGCAGAGCACTGTGGTGCTTTTGGTCCCTTGGCTTAACAACCCTTAGGCAGAACACCTTGGCTACAGGAAGAGTCATGCCTGGCGCAGGAAAGGGAGACACGTCGTTTCCTCTCTTACAAATGTTTGGTGGTTTTCCCCTCTCTTCACTAAAATCAATTTCAAGGCAGAGCCTCTCTTGGATGCTGGATAGGCAGGGAAGTGTGAGGAAGCGTTGGCCCATCGTGCTGGGGGTCAGGCAGTTGCAGCTGTTCTGCGATGGTCATGGCGTGCTCGCTGCCTTATAAAACCTTGTAAGGTCAGTAACTGGATGTGGGGTACAGACCAGGGCTGACTTCTCAGTTTGAATCCTGGCTGCTGAGACATCTATACCTGCAACATTTTGAGACCTGATCAGTTTTAGACCCAAAGACTACAATTGTGTTTATAGGCTCAGTCACACAAGCAAATTCCCACAGTCCAAAAAGTTTCCAAATTCCACCAAAGTCATGGTAAATGTCTGTGTGTGAGCACTTAGACCATGACAGCACAAGATTTTTCCACTTAGTGCAGCCTGCCTTCATTGCAAGCTGAATTAAGTTGTAATATTAACAGATGCAGCTCCAAAGAGTGCTGCAGGCACAGCCCACCACGCACAGAATGAAGCTTGTCGAGCTGATGGCTGTGTTAATGCTTTCCATCAGGTGAAAGCAGCACATTAAAGCCATGTATGGTGGTCAAAAAAGAGGAAGTAGATGTTAAGATCACGCACATCATGTTATCTCTGACCTCATTTTTTGCCATGCTGAGAAGCTCCCATTACTTGATTGTCTTTTTGGTCCTTCTGCAACCTGTGATCTGTTGCTGTCTATCACAGGCGCTGCACTGCTACGCACCAGTGGGGAAAGCCAGCTACAAGGAAATGAGTTCTTTAGCTCATCACACTCCTTTCTCAGAGAAGTTACATTCATTTATGCTTATCAGTTGTGTTATCCCAGTATTCCAAGAGCCACTGTACTTTGAGAGACAGCATGATGATGTCCCTTGACTACTTAAGCACTCAGATGGCACAGGGAGGTTGCCAAAAATCGGCAATGCTTTCTGCTCTGCCTACTTCTGGAAAAAAAAAAGGGTCTTGGGCTTGCCAATGTAATGTAGACATTTAAATTGTGTCTGAGACTTTCAGAGACACACACTGGATCCAAAACTCACCGTGGATGGTGTTGGCCGACGCGCATACGTGTGCCAGTCACCTTTGAAATCTACAGCTACACACAAAGTATGGCCCCAGCCTAAGGAATGAGTCTCTCTTGCCCTCCAGCATTTGTTACCCCAAATCTTTTAGCATTCCTCAGCTAAGACCACATCATCGCTCTCCCTGTGCCGACTCAGCTGCTCCATTAGCACTCGCTTGTTTGCTCTGAAACACGTTCCTCTGCTTTGTTTCTTTGGACCTAACATTTTTATTTTTTTGCCTCCTTTCTCCCTCCACGGGGTGACAGCTATTTTATCACCTACAACAAGAAATGCTGAGCCTGTTGTGCAGGCAAAACATTTGCAAAGGGGCAGGGGGTACACAGAAAGCAGTAGGAAATTGATAAGGGCTGTAAAGTAGCTTTATAAAAATGCCGACAAGTCTGTTCAGGGCACAGAGCACCTGCACCTCTGCCCCCGGCAGCGCTTCCTTCAGATGCTCCTATTGTTTTCATTACTATTTGTGACTCGATCATTAATAAATTACTATTTTTTTCCTGTTGGCTCCAGCCACCAAGGGAGCCAGCAGGTGCACCACTTTTACAATTAGCCCTTCGTAATGCATGGTTGGCAAGAAAAGTTGTCCACAAGCTGCAGAGTTTACCAACTGGATTTCTGCTTGATGGCCACAGCACTTGGAGCAATTAGAGGAGAATCTGCAGGAAAGCACCTTAACACATCTGCTCATGTGGCCAAAAAACTTTGACAGAGGGACTAAATCCCAAACTTGGAGTCCTGCTTGTGAAACTGGGGGACACAAGCAGAGGGAGAATGGGCAGTGCAAGCTGCATGGGAGCAGGCGATGTCTTTTTAATCACATCCTTTCTGCCATGCACTGTGCTATCCTGCTTTGGTCATCCTGCACTACACAGTTCAGGTTAGATAGAAGCCTGAGATGGGACTAAAAGGCTGGTAAGACTGGGCTGGTTTGGGTTTGTGAAGGGGCAGCGTAGCAGCAAAATCAGAAATCTATGTTTCAGTAATTTCAGGCTTCCCTCACAGGCAGGGCTCTGACTTTGTACATCAGTGTTATTCTCTGCACTTGTATTGGTAGTAATATTAATTATTATAAATTATGCATCATCATACCTGCAGGGTCCCACAGAAGGATGCAGGGTGGAACAAGAGTTAAGGGGCACAGGCTGTGGGTTGAGTTTGGGTGGGTCAGGTCAGGGACTGTCAGCATCTGGAATAGAGATGCTTTCATCTCCTTTGCGTAGTTTTTCCTCCATAGGAAAGAAAAACAAACAAACAAACAAAACAAACAAAAAACCACCACCACAACAACAAAAATCCCACAAAAGAAAATGCAGAGCAGAAAGCATAAATGATCTGGTAAGACCTAAAAAGTGAAAAATTGAAGGAGGAGTAACTTACCACAGATTTCAAACCTGACATACAGTCAGTGAAGCAGAGAAGTTGGTTCCTGCTCATCCCTGTGTCACTTTTCCTTCACTCCACACGAACTCGGGTGTTTCACACAGTTCTGGTGAAAAAGCACACTGGCATCTCCATTAGAGAAATGCTGCTGAAACTCAGGTTCTAGAGGAAGGGAAAAGAAACATATTAAAGATGACAAGTCATATTGAAAACTGCCAAAATCAGAGCTTGCACGGAGCAGACCTGGTTCCATCAACTCTGCTCTTCTGCCTTTGAGAGCAGCTCCTACAGAATGGTCTGGAGGGGGAGGAACAAGGCCTGCAGCAGGCAGACCCCATACAGTCTGGCCCTTCCTGTGCTGCAGCTCAGGCTCGGACCCATGGACTGATTCTAACTTTGAGTCACAAGATTAAAAATCCCCTCCAAAATTTCTTTCCATGAAAGGTAAATCTTAACAAGTTAGAGGCTCCCAAACAAGCACCCAAGCTCCTTCTATCTTCTTAATTTGAACTAGATATAAACCAACCTTGAAACAATTTTTTAAAAAACAAACCTGTTGTTTTGAGTTTTTTCTTCACTTTTTATGCTGAGAAACCCAGACACATACCAGAAGAATATCTTAAGAAAACTTCAAGTCACCATGGATTCCTCTCAGCAGCTACCTGAGACTTCTCTACAAATGATTTGAAGCAGAAGTCCAAATCTCTGGTGAGGATCCAAATCACTGCACAATTGGGTCATTCATCGCAACACAACAAGTGTTTGCTTCTAAAAAGGGTAGAGTAACCCTAACAGGAGACTGCAGAGTTGCATCCACAGCTTTCCCAGTAATGGTTGGAGACAATGGAAGAGCACTTTGGGAGAGGAATCCTGTCTGTGTCTGACTGGCAAATCCATGTAACTCAGTTCACATTTTGTGCAGATTCTGTTACCTTCCCAAATGTTGTAGTTTGGTGTAACTGCTGCTTCAGTGGCTCTTGTAAGCTGCAGTTACAGCTTTCTGCAAGCCCCATGTTTTGAAAAACATGGGTACAGTCAAGGCCAAATTTGAGACCAAGCCTATCAGAGCTGGTCATAGCGCCTCTGTGAATCACATATAGGAGAAAAAATAACTGCTGGCAGGCGCACTTTGCCCCCGGAGCGGGAGTGAGAAGATGTAACAAGCTGCACGGACTCCAAGGCCAGGCCTGCAGGAGGGGGGGGGATGAAGAATGCGAAGAGAAAGTTTCCCCTGCAGCTCGTGGTGGAGTCCATGGTGAAACGGGTGTCCCCCCGAAGCCCATGGATGAGGACGGGGAGCAGAGATCACTATGCCTGTGAAGATTGATCCACGCCTCAGCAGGTTTGCCAAGGGACTTGTGACTTTGCGGGTGACCAGGCCGGGGGGTCTGGACCCGGACGTCAGCACCCTATGGAGGGGAGAGTCCTGCTGAGAGGCCTGTGGTGAGGGGATGACTCCCCGATAGAGAGGACTCACGCTGCAGAAGGTCGTGGACACGACTCTCGCGTGGGTGGGACCCCACGGTGCCGCAGGGGAAGGGTGTGTGTATGTGGAATGCCCCCCCCCCCCAGCTGAGATGGAAGACAGCTTGGGAGGAACGGACTGAAACCCCTCACTCTCCATTCCCTGCCCCCCCTGTACTGCGAACGGGAGGGAAGAAGGGAGCGAATCTCTGATTAAAGTCATGAGTGCGAAGAGGCGAGGGGTGGGGGGAGGAAGTAGAAGTGATAATATCGGGGGAAGAAAAGCAGCTTGTTGGGAATCACCGGAACCCCACTGCCCATTCCCTGCCCCTCCCCGCGCCATGTTGGGGGGGGAAGAAGGGAGTAAAATCGGGATGAGTTTTAAGTTTGCTAAGAAGGGAGGGATGGGGGGAAGGTGCTTGAAGACCTGGCCGCTTCTTATCTCGTTCCGGTTCACTGGGTGTAGTAGTTGTAGTAAGTAGTAATAAATCACCTTTTTCTTTCCTTTATTCTGTGCTGCGTCTGTTTTGCCCATTGCACTAATTGCAGAGTGATCCCTCTGTCCTTATCTCAAGTCCTAAGCCTCCTAATATCTATTTTCTCCCCCTTTTCAGCTGAAGGGGGGAGTGAGCGAGCGGCTTGGTGGGTATTTGGCCTTTGGTTAGGTCCAAAACCACCACACCAAGAAAAAAGGCTGCACCAGGGTGGAAAACAAAACTTCACATGATCCAGGAGACTTCCAAGAAAGAGAATTTAAGGCAGGACCAGGTACAAATGTGTATTAATAGGAAGTCTGATGAATGCTTGGCTCAGAGCTGTGGAGTGGGGAATTTCTAATACAAGGTCAAACTGATGCTTTCCACATGCACTACATCAGCACTGGACACAGCTAGGCTCCCTCCACCAAGATAGAAGTCTGAAATTACTTGCAAAATTCTTTAACTTACAACCCAAATTACTTACAGTGACATTGAACCTCATTCAAAAAAAAATGTGAAAGCTCAAAGCAAATTTTCCCTGCCAGACTTTTGTTATACATTGTCTAAAGGGGGAAAGGAAAAAAAAAAAAAAAGAAAAGGCGTTATTTTTGAAAACAGGGAGAGGAAAATCACAGTGTAGTTAGATACAATTAAATTATTTGGATAAATAAAGAACACAACTGTAAAGAAATTAACTGAAAACTTAGAAACTGAAATGGAATAGTTGCATGAAAAGATGGAGCATACAGTCTAATCTCTAAACATCTCTAACATCTAAAGATGTTAGCATACAGTCTAATCTCAGCTTCAAAAATCAGTTCTTAACTTAGCCAAAATAGGTCATCAATCCCTGATCCTGGGAAATCTGGTATCTACATGGGTCTGCTGGAGCATGCAATTCAGAAAACCAGGAGGAGATACATCCTTGCGACGCCCCTGACATACACAGCTTTCCCTATTTAGAAAACACTGATGTTTTCCCTTTTTTCTTCTTCTTCCCTTTCAGAATTAACAAGGCTTCCTTTGTGTGTTTGCTTTGCCTTGCTGTGAGCATTAGCCCAGCCCCAGCAATGCCTGGTTTGTTAGAGGTGATGTACCAGACACAAGGGCTGCGTCTCCTCATGCACCCCCTGCCCCAGCGCAGCAGCGCAGTGCTCACTAGTGGCAGCAGCTATAATACGTCTTGTTGAGGCCACATATTGTTAAGCCATTAGACTTTCTCCTGCAACCAACACACAGAGCCCCTTAGCTCCTTCCTTTTACTTGACCTGAACTATAGGTTCTGCTAGCAGTAAACTCAATCACTGTCCTTTCCAAGTCTGCTATTAAACCTTGGCTCTAACCAGCCAAGAAATTAATCTCTGGTGCCCGACCTCTCTCAGCCCCAGTGTGCTCTACAGCAGCACATGCAACCTTTGATCCCCATCTGCATGGCTTCATCCATAAACAAAAGTACCTTGCGGAGTCCAGTGAACCCAGCCGGTCCCTCACTAACACTGCCTGGAAAAAACCCCATGAGCATGAAACCTTTCAGCTTGGGAGTTTCATGTTTTGCTGCCAAATCACACCCTGGGATTAAAAAAACCCAAATTAAATCAGAACCTCATGTCTTCAGTCTGCATTTTCTAGGGTGCACATCGTAATGAGTGGAGTCCATAGCTTTCTCCAGTTGCCAGGTCCTACATTATTGAGTCAGACAACGCCACACATCCCTCTTCTCCACATGTCTGGACTGCATGTCACTCAGGCAGTATTGCTTGTTCCTGGAGAAGGTCTAAATCATTATATGTTTGTTAATCCATAATTCATCCTGACAGTCTGTGGTGCACGCTGATAGCTATGGGTAGAGGACAGCCACCAAACCCTGGTGAGCTTCACATTCAAATTCTACCTGAAGCACTGGCATTTCAAGCAGGTTAGGTCTGCCACCAGTAATTTTATTTTAATGGTAGTCAGCAGGATTGCTGCAATAGAAACTGCTATCCAGAGGAATGAGACCTCCCTGCACCAAACACAGTACCAAACAGATAGGAAGAGCGTCCACCATGAGAGAGATGCCCACATAAATAAGTGGGGCATAGAAGTATTTTCCCCAGTTTTACAGGTGAGGAATCAAGGCTGACAGCAATACATCAATTTTCTTGATATTTAGAGGAGAAACAAGAACTGACCCTCAAATCTTAATCAGCTGCCCAATGCCCAGAGAACTGATAAAGTCCAAGCAAAACCAGCTGTTTGTGCTCTGCCATATGGGAGAGCAAAACTGGTGAAGTCCCTCTGAAAAAACAGTGATGAACCTCTAGTAAACCCAACATTCACCTGGGCAGACATTCACCTGTGGTGAGCACCGAACCCGCACACAGCTGTGGGCTGGTTCAGCACAGCCAATCAGGCGCTTCGGGATTGAGACAAGCTAATTATTTTTTTCCTAACTGCAAACAATAGAAGATCTCCTTCTGGTTTATGATGCTGTCTTTCCTTCTCCATCTAAGCTGTTCAGCACTCATCAGTTGACTAGTTTGCAATTTAATAACAGTCAGTTTATCTCATAGTTTTCAGAAGTTCTCCCGAGACTTCTCCCGTCTCGCTAGGCAGGAGCACACAGACTTAGAATTTGCCATGAGTAAGATGACAAAAGCCACCACTACAGAGGGAGGAAAAGTGTTTGGAACCCTGTAAAGCACATCTCTTTGGAGAGTGTCACAGCCTTCTGCTTCTCCCCCCATTGCCAATTTTCTGTCTCCTCAGTTGCATTGGACGTTGCATCAACTGTGCATATGGTTGTGCTCCAACCCAGGGAGTGCAGCAGCAGCAACAACGACCAAGTTTTCCTTTTTTATCAAGTTTAATGTCAATTGTGCATACAAGCAGAGCATCCTCCCCTCCTCCCTCTGTCTCTATACTGAAAAATACCAGACAGCAAACTCGCTGCCTTGCCTCGTCACCCCACCCCCACACAGCAGAGGTTCTCACGGTGGGGCTGCAGGTCTCCAATGGAGACTCAATTGCAGAAACAGGTTCCCAACATGAAGGGCAGTTGCAAGCCCAGAAGGGAAAACACATATTAGATCGCCAGCAAAACAACTGCTATGGAGCCTTCTAAAGAGCAGCCCTCAGCTAATCCCTTTCAGAGGTCTTTGTGCAACCGGTCTCCCTTCTAGTTAGATCCCACCCAGAAGCATGAGGAGACATGATCCTTTCCATTGTAGAATTGCTGTCCACAACTACGAATGCTCAATAAGCTTTGTCACAGACTGGAGACTATTTTTGGAAGCTTTAAAAATAACTGAGGGGCACCTTTTCTTTTTACTCCGACACAGCATCTTTTTATGTTTAATAGAGAGATTTAGAAAAAAAATTATTTCTGCTTAGCATCAACATGCCTTTCTGTTAAAAATAAACCAGCTGAGCTAGCAAGAAGACTTGAGCAGGAGGAAATTCTATTTATAGAAACTTTTACACCAGTTATCACAAGATGATAAGGATCACTATGAACCCCAGACTTCACTGAGGGGTTGCGTGGAGATGAACCAGTTACAGAAGGCAGCAATACAGCAGCATGGAGGGGACAAAGCCTCTGGGGTGATGTGCAGATGGGGACACTAGTGGGTTTTCTGTAGCATGGGAGAGGATCAGCCCTGAAGGAGCATGTCCAGGAGCATTGCATGCTCTTCTCCAAACACAGCAAGCCCAAGATCTGCAAGGTGCAGTGTAACTACCCGCTGTCCTGAGCCATACCATCTCTCTTCTGCATTTTAAGCAGCAAGCAAATGGCAGAGTATCTGTGTTGCTTTGCTTGCTGACGTGGCTGCGACAGGGTAAGGTAGTCAAGGAGCAGGAGAAGGACCTTGGTAGTGATGAGCCAAGGAGTCCACTGTTCCTGTGTATCAGACTGAGCCTTCCACATTCCGCACCCAAAACCAAAGAATAATCAGCATTTCTGAGATACCAACAAGGAAACCCATGGCAAAAAATGGGAAAAAAAAGACAAATTTTTCTCTCCACTATGGGGGTCACCAAAAATTACTGCCTTGAAGCCACGAGCAATAGCGTGATAGGAGCAGGTCTGGACTGAAAGAATGGAACAAATAAGTCAAGATAATAATAGAAGTGAGATAATGACAGGGATGTCAGAGGAGGAGTCAGACCAACAGGCTTCTCTTCCTGCCACTGACTTGCTGCATGACCTTGCTCAAGTCACTTTATCTGTTTGTGCTGCAAATTTCTCACCTGCAAACATGTATTTACCTTGCTTGGAAAGTGCCTGGGTTTAGAGATACGAAATGTGAACATGAGCCACATATTGCTGCTGCCTCGCTATGCCTGGCTCACTGTAAACATTTCTCTAAAAGAGTAATCAAATATCGCTGAGAAGTCATCAGAAACTCTTATGGAAGAGACTGGGTCAAATCCTGACTACACAGAGATCCTCTTGACTTAGAGAAAGGAGGATTTTTTTATCCTTTGTATCCAGAAAAAAAAAGCATTTTCACATCTTGCTGCAGTTAAAAACAAGAATCACATTATTTTGAGCTTTCAGGGGAACTTAATAGACATAATGCACTAAACTGATAATTTCTGAAATTTCACCTTAATTCTCAAGTGTCTGTGTGTTCCCAGAGGATCTCCCATGACAGACAAGGGTTTTACAAAAAGCAGAGGGTTTAAGGCATGCCACCCTTTGACGATCAGAGAACAAACATGCAAGTCTTCTCCTCATTAAAAAAATAAATCCCTGACAGTGAGACAAGTTTAGTTATTTAGAATTTGACTTTAAAGGAAAGCTGATCTACGTTTTAGTTTCAATACTGAGCAGCAGCAAGAGATGTGAAAGAGAGAAGCAGTGAGGAACGAGAGTTCAGCACAGCCAGCCATCCAAGCACAGGCTGTCACAGGAATTACTTTCTCATTTCTGGGTTATTTACAAAGCTGCTCTTCATCGGACTACAGCACTTGGCAGCTTCCCACCAACGATAGTCAAGGGTGTCCAAGTGTTTTCTCCTCAGGGTTTTGATGACACCTATATAAGAAAACCCAAAGTAACTGCAGAATCATCTCTTCAAATTTGTTACCAAGACATCCATGGGAAGCTGCATTTCAAGCCCATCTCCTTGGTGGGGGGGAAGAGAGCATTTTGTCAGCATGTACTTTACACTGCTTACAAGCATCCAGAAACTTTTAGAGTCACAGGTGACCAAAAAAGTCACCTTGCTTCACACTTCCCCAAATGCTGAGGTACCCTGATGCTCCCAGGCAGGCAGAAGTGACTGCTGAGCACCGCTGCCTGCCCAGGAGCTGTCTGCACACTGTTCTACAGAGTTCTCAAAAGTGTCCTCCTATATTTCTCTGAAAAATGACCATTCCTTTAAAATACGGTGCCTCCTCTCATGGTATGCTGGGATGTGACTCAAAGGCACCAGAGCCACAGCCCATATTTCCACAGGGTGCCAGCATCTCAGCACCAAAGTGCTCCTGGCGCCGGGCTATCACTTGCACTGTAATTAAATTGAATCCACTCCTTGGCTTGGCTTTATCCCTGAACAATACCAACGCTCAGTAATACATTCTCAGGGCACTAATACATCACCCGGGCGAACCCTGTCCATGATGTATTGGCGCAATACATCAGAGTGCACTCCCGCTATAAGGATCTATGGGCATCATACATCATCAAGGTGAGGCTGAGGGGTGATGTATAGCTCAGAAGATGGTACCGTGCAGCAGTGGACTAGGCCAGGACCAAGAGGATAAAGGTTGGCATCACAGTTATCTGATTTCCCAGTGTTATAATGCTGGCACTGAATCAGCCTTCCCAAACCAGTGTCTAACTTTAGCCCCTTATTTATTTATTCCAAGGCACAGTATCCCTGAAGGCACATCTCCTGGGATGCATCACTTTCACAAAGGTCCCAGGGGATGGCTGGTACACAATTAGCAGGGGTACATTCTCAGCTTGGCGTGGAGGGTTTTAGCCCATTAACACTAATGGCAGCTGGGAGCATCACGGGAGACACACATACACACACACACACAGAGCTTTGCATGCATCTCACCTGACCAAGACGCACCTGCAGATCACTGGGAATAATTTTCTGCTATGCAGAAAATCCACCAAAAGGCACAGTAACTTCACAGCTTTCAAGTATTCACCCCCTCAAAAAACCCAACCCCAGCCTCGAAATCACAACAAAAACCTGTCCATCAGGCAGAGTGTGCCACACTCCCCGGGAAAGTGGCAGCCTAGAAATGTGGATCATGGCACCACTGTGAAGAAAAGCCACCCATTCCCTTGGCCAACCTGCAAGACATGAGCTCTGTAGGGATCCTCACAGCAAATACTGCTGCTGTAGGGCTTGGGGAATGATTGAGGTGGAGAAACAGGCTGATACCACTTTACACAACTGAGGCAGAGAGGAGGCAAAGAGAAACATTTGCTGCCTGAGAGTCCCTCTCTTTTGCAAAAAACAAAGTAAAATTAAACTATATAGGAATGTAAGGCTCCTGGGGATATTTGCTGAGGAGGAGAGTGGAGGGGATATCTCTAAATGAGGACGAAGGCCAGTTCTTAGGATGCACGCCATGCATCATCAGAGCCCGCGCCTGCGCACTCTGATCCAGTGTTTGGGGCAGCAATGTCCTGGGGAGCAAAGGTGGCCAAAACCAATCTCTGTGCTCCTTATGGAGTCACTCAGGGTCTCCCATAAAGCAGACTTATTACCCCTGTGCAAGAAATAACAGGTGTAATAAATACGTATACCCCAGACAACAACTCTGCCCGGCCCTGCAAGCCCCCAGGGCCAGTGAGGGGCACTGGGGAGGACTCCAGGACAAGTCACAGTGTGTCTTTCTCCCCTCCAGCTCTGTGGGCAGGACCTGTCCCACAACACACCCCACCACTGCCTCTGGAGGCCATCACAAGGAGACCATCCGCCCTATGGCAGGCAGGGAGGAGGCTGGCACTGCCAGCGCTCACAATTTAGGGAAAAGCCAGCCAGCCCTGCCTTTTGCACTCACCTGCACCTGAACCCAAGGTGTGTGTCAATACTAAGAGGTCAAGTAAAGATTTAAGCACAGCGATTTCTCCCCAGATGTATCCCCCAAACTAAGTAACCCAGATGATAGCTTTCTTCATTAAAATAAAATTTTAAAAAAATAAAAATCCTGAGACATTGACTGAAATAATTTTTCAGATTCTCAATCTAGTCTTTGAAAACAACCTCAAAATGACAGTCTCATTAATTACACACCATGCACCCAGAAAACGACAGCACTGCCGAGTTGACAGCAACAAGAAAACAGAAGACAGCTTGGGCAGGTGGATACCAAGCACATTGCCATGGAAAAATAGTCATCTTCCTGCAGGGGAGGATGGCCAGAGCCCAGCGAGGACCAGGAGCAGCACTGATGTTAACAGAGCATTTCTGCACTGGAGCCACAAGAAGCAACGGGTAAAGGCACCACCCCGTCACACCCAGCTGACACGCAGAGGGAACTTTGAGCAGTATTTTCCCTTCTAAAGCCAAGACAAGCTCAGCCCAGACAAGTCATTTATCTTTGCTTACTCCTCGAGCTGCTATCAGTGCAGTGTGATTGATTACTGGAGCTGGAAGGCTTCCCCCATCATGACGCTGAGTAAGAGCAAAGCCAGAGGTCTTCCCCTTGCTGACTCTGGGCAAGTCAATAGGAAGTAGATGTACTCTACAAGCACCAAAATAAGTGGGAAAACTGTTTGATGCATGCTTCCACAGTGACAGAAGACTTGAAAATTCATATAATGGAGAACATAAAGAGCAAATCCTCTTTAAAATAGGAAAGAAACTGGCTAGGGTGAGTGACAGAGTGGGAAAAACAGCCTGGTAGCTTACATGCTAATGAAGGACATGGAAAACCTGGGTTTACAGGTCTGCAATGAACCCATACATTTCTACACATCACTGGTGAAACTGGAGAACTGCACTTACCACAAAACCCAGGAACCACTTAGAAGAACTTTAGCAGTCAAGTTAAATCTCACTGAAACTGGAAAACGTGCTCACGTTGTTGAAACTATCACCTGAAACAACAGCATGTGTGACCAGCTCGCAACATGAGATACCCAGTGGATGGAGCTGGCAAGGCGCTGCTGAAGCACAGGCTACGTCTGCCTGTGAAGAGGAGGACTGAGAAAGAGCATGGAGACCAGATAGTCACTGAGAAGCTAACAAAGAGCAAGGAGAGCAGATAGCCACTGAGTGGCTGACAAAGCTGCTGCACAGCCACCAAGCCCCGAGTTCATGCTGTGCATACTGCTGGCTGTAGGAGTTGTAAAGAACCAGCAATGATTCTGTTTCTGGTTGTTCAGTTCTCCTGGGCACAAGTAAACAAGACCCTCATGCCTCCTTTAGAAGCAACAACAAAAGTTGCATTAAGAAACAAAAGCAACTCGAGAACAGTTTCTCCTGTTCCCTGGGATAATTCATAAGCTATTTCTTTTTTTCTTTTCCTTTTTTTCCTTTAGAACAGCTCAGAGCAGTACCTTACTTAAACCAGAGCCTTCTTCCCCTGACAGAGCAACCCACCGGCATCCTCTGGCTTGCTCAGCCCTGAAAGCATCGTCCTCTCAGGGAGGGCAGAGCCAGGCTCCTGCCAGCTGAGATGCTGCTGCTGTACATCGTGGAGCTACAAGCATGAGCAAGGGTGCTGCTGGAGCCAGGCATCCACAAAAACACCCATGGCAGTTAGGACGTGCATGGGTGCAGCAAGCTGGTGCAGAAGCCGACACAAGTAGCTGGCTTCACTCAGTGTCTCCACCAATTTTTCTTGGCAGAGATCTGTTCCTTTCTGAGTTAAGAGGGAATAACCTGGTTTCATTCAGGAGTTGTTTGGTTTAAGAACGTGTACCTCTGTGGGTCGGGGCTGTGTAGACAAGCTGTTCTTGTGAGAGAGCAGGAGAAAACAGAGCAGAGTTTCAGAAAGAAAGTTTATTTTAAAGTATTTCCTACCGTCTAGTCAAATTATACTTTCAAAAGTTCAATTATCTTCTGATAAACTTACCAGCCAAATTAGGAAACTAAATACAATTATTAAAGCATAAGAGAACAATTTCAGATTTGCTTCATATGCCAATCCAAATTTGACAAGCCCACAGATCCTGACAAATAATTCCAGAAAGATCCTTCAGCTTCATTTCAAACTAGAAGAACAGATGACTGCCTGGGATATGATTTACATTTATTCTCATGTTTTTAATCAAAACTTACACAGCCCTTTTAGCTGGCCAAAACCAGAACTAGGATTTTATAAAAATGTATTCGATTTCTCCACAGAACTGGGGGATTTGAGCAGCTCTGTGCTGAGCTATAGAAGGGCTGCACAAACCCTACACCTTCAGTGCACAACACAGGGTCTGAAAACCCAGGGAAAAAAAATTCCACGTACCCCAGCACTTTGCAGAGCGATCTTTTATCCAGATGCTCTCCCAGCAGCTAGAGTATTCTCCTCCAGAACCCTTTTTATGAAAAAAAAAAAAATTGTAACAAAACTTCCCCTAAACTCTTGGCCAAGGATCCAGAGTCCCGTGGATTTGCAGAACAAACTGCAAATTAGCACCCCCCTGCTGAGCCGCACTGTGCCATGTGCCCAATGCCTGTCCCATACTGTATAGCGATACTCCTAAGCCATCGTTAGGGTAATCGATTTCCACCAGTAACAGCATAGTCAGCAGAAGGAACTCTAGAAATACCACAAATGAAAACATCATGATGCAACACCACCACCACCAATGAAACTTTATGTCAGAGGTGAGTCACCTTATGGATTCTCACATTTTACCTGCTCCTGTAGGCAATGTGAGATCCTGGACAGCACGTGTCGGTGGCATTAATTAGGAGCAGAGCGTTTTGCTGACCACCAGTCAAGAGACATTAGTATCTTAGTATTAGTATCTTTGCTTCACAAGTTCGGTTTAAGGATTGATTATGAATGCCATTGTGTTTAAAGAGCAAAGCCCAGAAGGTGTTAGTGTAGCACCACTGGTTTTGATAGTGAAATGAGATATACCTGCAGAGCAGGCCATACAGTTTTTAGCTGCCTGCATTTATAAATTCTTGAGTCCCATACTCTAAGGAAAGGAAAAAAACCCTTCAAACTTGACAACTCCTCCCCAGCAAGTTACGGGGGTGGGGAGGAAGAGGTATTTAGAGGAGAATGTGAACTCCAATTCCTGATGGAAAAACACGCTCCTCTTGCAGCGATTTTTGTTGTTGTATTTTTGTATGGGGGTTAAAAAAGGTTTGATTTTGCAGTTTAGCATGTTGAGGCCTCTCAGTGCTCGCTGTCGGAGGGTGCCGATTACCCAGCTTCATTCATCAAAGTGTCACTTTTCTGACAGCCATTAATAAATATACTGCCAGAGCCCCTCACACCTGGCAGCCATGGCACACTGCAACACGCCGCTAACCTAATTTGCTAATTGCTGCTTTCCCCATTAATTTTAGTCCTGTCTTGTTTGGTGTTGACATGGAGGGAAAAAGAAATAAGAGTGGGGAAAAAAGCAGCAAGAAAGCAAGCATCTGATGATTTCTGTTTATTTCTTCATTTATTCCTTGCCTTCCATCACCATTTACATGGGGGTACCAGTTTCTGTTCACCTCCTACTGACTTTTAACCTTTCTGCCAGAGGACTGTGGGCAAACCTAATTTCGATGCTGCCATGTGAAGGGTTAATAAACCTCACACAGTGTTTTTATCCAATCATAAACTGGGATGTTTGTGCCCTGGGTTGTGCCAGCTGATCACCTCCTCCCCAAAGCCCCCATCCTAGCCAGCGGCTGCACCCCACCAAGTCTGGGGTGCTCTGCCTGCCCAGACTTAGGTCTTGGCTCTGCCAGCACTTCATACCTGCCAAAATCCTTGTTCTGTTAATTCAATTCCTGGCCACTCTCAAACAGAGATCACTCAGTTCCATTAATCATGTGATTTTTCTGATAAATATCCTCTTTAAGGCCCAAGCACAGACCAAGTCCTTTGTGACTAAGCTGGACTGAAACACAGGTCTCCAGCCGAGGTCAATTAAGACGAGGAGTACCAGACCCATCAAACCTTCAGGCAATGATGAATTATTGTTGCAGTGCTAGTAAAAGTCTCCCTGCAGGACACTCACCAAGCTGTTGTACTTGGACCACACATTGGGGTCCATATGCTCCAAAGCTTTCCTTTGCCTGATTAGATCAAGCAAGGACTTTCTTCACCCACCTCTCCAGCTGCAGTGGTAGGCTCTGCCTCCTCTCTTCAGCAACAGGACAACGATGCCCAGGAGCACTGAGGCTCTTTGGGGTCTAGGTAGATGCTTGGCCACAAACGTCTGGCTAAGGCATCCAAGACACCTGGGTTCTACAAAGGGACCCAGATCAATCATCCTTTTCTCTAATGTGAGAAATGGGCACATCTACCCCAAAAGTAAGACCCAGTGTGCATTATCCTGTCCTCAGCCTGCCAGCTTAGGTCCTTCTTTCAACACCTTTTAAATACCAGCTGCTTGTGCAAGATTTCTGGTCCCTTCATGTAACCAGGGCTTCCTACTGTGGAGGCACTTGTACCCCAACCACACTTGTGATGAGAGATGTGGTCCTCTCTCAGTCTGAGAGCCTTTGAGCAGACAGCCACTTCCACTGTCACCCTGCACTGAGCACAACAATTTCTGATATTTCATTAGAACCTGTAAGACAAGAACATGGATGCCAAAGGTGGCCAAAATCCACCTTGACTGGGGACCTGCAGTCTGTCCCCCACATACTGAATATCCCAGTCTCTGGATTGATTCAAACACTGGGGGGACACTGTAGCAGCTGCAGTAAGTGGCAACTAGGTGTTTGTAAGAAAAGTTTTGTTGCTGTTGAACAGAGTTCAGTGCAAACCCAATGTTTTCCCTTAAAAGAAACAGAGGCTATAAATAGATTAAATTTGGATCATGTCACCAGAAGGGTCAAAACTGGAAATAGTTTAGGTTGTTTCAAAGTGTCGAGTATGTAGAAAAACTACTCCTTTGCATCAGCATTTGTACGACTGCTGCTAGGGGACCAGATCAGGTCTGGAAGCAGGATTCAACAAAACCTGCTAATTCAGGGCACTGGACATCATTTTTTCTGCCTTTGAAACACGTGCGTGACCCTTTAGCTTTTCTGGCACTTAAAACTGTAGTGATATTTGATTTTGCAATGGCACACCACTGCTTATAGAGGGTAGAAACGCAACTCACAGCTCTCCTTAACCCATTGGTGGGACTTCCCTGGTTTTTTCACTTTTACCCAGAAAATCTGGGCTGGTTCATATTCACCCTGAAAGGTCCACCACAGCATTCGACTGCTGCTCCACAAGGCCCCAGCTCCCAGGGGGAATGAGACTTGCCATGGGCAGGGCCTTCAACTTCCACAGGCCTAAGAAGTAAAATGTACTATCCTGTTCCAAGTGAAGTTAAAAGGGACCAGTAAAGAGTAACAGCATTTCAGCTTTTAGCCAAAAGCTTCAATTAATGGTCCTTTAAAGTAAAATTTACTGCCTCCATTTAGCAATGTCCCTGTAAAAATCCCTCCTGGCACAGAAAAACCTGTGTGCAGTTCAGCAGCGCTATGGCAAACAAACTATTTCATCTGAAGGATCCAGCTATGCATCTATCTGCCTTTATTTAGGTCTTTGTGTCTTTTTATTCCTTTCGGTGCTCAGCAGCTCCAAGCAATAACGCAGCACAGGTTATCATGCTCCCCACTCCTCAAGCCCAGCATCTCCTGCTCCTTGCCTAAGAGCTGACTACGAGGAGGAAAGCCTTGCGACAGGGAAGGATACAGCTGTATACAACTCTACTGGCTCCTTCTCCCACTGCAGACAGACCAAGAAAAAACAGAGAGGGCAGAGCACAAGTAGAACAACCAATGCTCCAACAATTGTATGATGACTCCTATTTTTCAGGAGGCAAGGTTACCTCAGGGCCTTGGCAGCTCTGCAGTATCACTCTGCCCTTTAAAGAGCCAATTTTTTTCTCTGACACAAGCCTCAACATGCCCTGACCCATGGCCAGTGAGTTTGCCATCCGTGCTTTCTGCGTACAGGCAGGCAGGATGCTGAATGCCAAGAAGCCTTTCCCAGGGAAAGTTTTGTCAGAAGGGGTACATGTGCTGTAAAAAGTTTTGTTTGAGAGCATTTTCTGACAAAAGAGAAAATAAAGGAAAACATTTTGTTGAGAAATGCCAGGTCGGTTGGAGAGGAAGCCCTTTCATCTTCCATTCTCTGGGTTGGTTTTATTACACTGCAAAGCCATTTTACTGAATTAGTATCATAATCATGGCAATATAATGGGGGTATCGAACACTACAGCATGAGCCAGATCCCTCAGCTGGTACAAACCAGCATGGCTCCATTAACTTCACTGGAGCCAATTTATATCAGCTGAGGATCTGCCCTTTAGTTTTTACTACAGGAAAGCCAGACTACAAATGGGAGAAACCTATATTAAAAACAAATATCTTCAATCACAGCAGCAGGAATGCAGAAAAATATTGGCTGAGTCAACTTTTATAGCAATGTTTTCTTTCTCTCCTGAGTACTCAATTTTGAACATTCTTCTATAAAATTTTCCAAGCCTGGAGCAACTTTCCCCCTTCCTCTGGTTAAACCCCACCTCACCTGATGGAGGCAACAGGGCTCTGGAGATGCTCTACTTCTTTGTCCACCTCAGGAAGCTGGCAGCATCCCCACATTGAGACAGCACAAGCCTGCAGCCAGCCAACAGGACAGTTGTGAAAATGGAGATCAGGCCACAAACATCTGCTCTTCCTGGGAAGCGTGACCCTTCCCATGAGGAGAAGGCTGCTCCACCAGCTCCCTTGGAAGGCCACCAGGTCCCCTGAATGAAAGCACACTGAAGAGTTCAGGGCCCCTCAGCAGCCTTGCAGTAAGCACCTTTTGTTCAAAGCCCAGAGCTGTTAATTAAAGACTGGTGATTAATGATTAAACTCCACGTGGTTCCTATCTCAGGCTTAAAAAGTCCTAGGGATGCTGACTTTGCTGAAGGCTTCAGTGTGAGGTTCTGGGATGTGAGTAGCTATTTATAGAGAAGTCCATCAGAGCTCTGAAAGGAAGTGCTCCTTCCACATAATTAAGAGGAAAAAAATATTATTTCCAAAAAGCATAAAGGTCAAATATTCAGATTAGGTAAACAAGCTCTCTGCCTGTATAAGCTGCAGGCAGAAATGAGAGACTGGGTGCGTTCAGCTCTCAGACTGGGATTTCTGAAGCAAATGCCCTCTCTTAGGGAGTTCAGTACCCATTGTCTGTGAAGCTGGATGGCCCTTGTGCCATACTGTATTAATGAATAATGAACACACAGGGCAATGCCTTGTGCACTGATCAGGGCAGTATTTACTCAGTGCCAGGGGTTGTTTTAAAGAGCTTCCCAGTTGTGTTTGCTGTGCAATATGCACTTAGGTATACATCTTCCCAGTGCAGAAGAGCTCTCCTGCTTGGAGAAGCATTTTAAAAACAATGCAGAAGAACCTTTTGGTTGTACAAAGCTGGTTTAAACATCTCCTCAGTCCCTGCAGCTGGTGCAAGGTGCTTGGCTTTCCTGAACACTGGAAAATCTGCACTACAAGTTTCTTGGACAGCCTAAAAAAAGTTTCAAACAAAGTGAGAGCTGTCCAGGCGTATTGCAGAATCTGTTCTGTAGCCAGCTGGATGCATCAATCCTTCCTGGATTATGGTCTGAAAGCTTCAGTGTAGGATCTCTATCTCCCTGCTTCAAATTCTTGTATCAGACAATGCCAGAAAAGTAACGTACAGCTTCTGCTGTTCCCTGTGAGCAAAACACGTCAGGGCAGCACACAGCCACGGTCAGACCTGCCTAAACCACCACAAGCACAAGCTTCAAACCAAGCCTGCCTGAGTCACACAGGCTGGAGACGTTAAAATCAGTGGCAGCTTTTCTGTCACCTGCACTACTGGGGCTTAACGCTGTTTGGAGATCTGACAAAGTGTTTGAGGCTTTAATTGTTTTAAGACATTGGTAAATACACACGATTTGCTGAGGTTCCCAGATTTGGGCATTGTCTTTCCTGGTTATAAACTTTCTCTCTGCCCACAGTCAATTAGAGAGAGTTGATTTGTGCTCTAAATATTAGGGGATAGCCTCTCTTCTTATAAATTTGTATATGTAAATGTTTTGACAGCTTCTCATTTGCATCAGTCCAGCATTGGACTTGCTGCAATCCACAAAATCACTGAGGCAGCAGTTGGAAGGACCTACTGGGGGTCTCAGGTCCTACCCCCTGCTCAGAGAGGGACTATTGGCAGGTCAGCCATGGCTTTGGTTCCACAAACACTCTTTGGCCTGTGCTATGTCCATACAAGCCATTATTTCTTCATTAAAGCAGTCATGCTGCTCAAATATGATTTTCCCTTCATAAATGCATGCTGATTTCTCTGAGTGTCATCCTGGCCTTTCAAGCCCATGTTTGAAAAAGGGTTGCAAGAGGATGTGCTCCATGACCTGTAGACTGCCTGAACAGGATACTGTTGCCTGTGCATGGCCTTTTGTAGCAGACTGGAGACATCATCCTTTTCACAGTCATCAGGGATCTCCCCCAGATCACTGTGATATTTCATAGATGATAGTGCCACGTTGGTTGACTTTTTCATCACCTTTGGGTGAATTCTATCTGATCCCGTAAATTCAGATGCATCTGACTTCTCAGAGAACTCCCTAGGTAGTTGTTCTACTGCTGGCTGCCCCTTTCTTGGCCATGTAGATTTTTGACAAAAACAACATGCACCTTTTGTTGGGTTTCATAACACTATATTAACACATACTCCTGCCGAAAATCTGTATTTTCAAAATCTAAGTTAAACCTAATTAATATCCCCCTAGATAAAACATTGCCAAGTCTGAGTGCCACTGGTTTATGTTTTCAGGTCTCTCTGCAGAACAGAAATTTTTAATTGTTGTTTTGGGGGTTCCTCCTCCCTGTCCTTCAGTCATACTTGTGTGATGTGAGTTAGACATGTTTTTGTTAAAAACTTTGATAGGAGTTCTCCAAGCCTAATTATACTCTATCAGAGTATTATAAATCATATATAGCTTGCATATGCTTCAAGGGATTGTAGATTATTGTTATCCCTTGTTGATCTCTAGAGTTAGCAAAATAATGTTGGTACTCACGTGTTTTTTTTCTGGACTAAAGGTAAAATAACTGAAGGTGGAGTCACAAACACAGGACTGTGTGTTTACAAAGGATATAAGAAGTCCCATTCCTCCTTCCATAGCATAAACTGTGAAAAAGGATCATTCTACACAATTCTTCACACCATGGCCTCTCTCACCAGCACTCAGCCCAAAAATCTCTCTCTAGATTGTCTTGAAATTATTTTCACAGTGTATTTTGCACTGCTTTCGCCCAGATTTCATGGTCTCTCTACAAATGTGTTTTACAAAACACTCCAAAGCTTTGGCTCCTATTCCACATGTGCCTGTTTCATACACAGACACGTGTTTGGGTTTTGGCTGGTGGCTGCTATCACTTAAGCTATGTGGTTTCAAAAATGTCTTCTTACAACTGTCCTAGTAAAGGAGTGGCACTTCTCCTTAGCTCATAATGTTACATGACTGGAATTCATTAAATGGTTTTCTCTGCTTTGTTTTTGCCTGTGAGAGAATGCATTTGCTACACAGTGCCCCAGGCAGTTCATCAGCAGCAAGGCTCAAGCCCAGCATGACAGACATTACAGAATCATGGAATATTCAGAGGTTATATTAAAGTTACAAACACTATGTGTATATCCTTATCCATCCTACTGATAGTTCTTCTGGCTCCATGAGTAAAATACAAAGTGCTTCCTGCAAAAAAATGAAGCCATTAGTGAGTAATTAATGCAAGCTTTGAATGCTAAAGCGGTATGAGTAATATGTCTTTTGAAGTTTGGCCACAAGAGGAGGGGGGAGGAAATCTCACATATCAATTTGACTTGACTCAAAGCTTTAACCAACAAAAGGTCCAAAATGACGTAAAATAAAGGTCCTTGCCTGGAGGAAATGGTCACTTGTGTTTAAGATCTTGTAGGCATAAAACTAGACAGAGGAACATTCCCTCTCCCTTCCCAGTCCATCAGGGCCAGTGGCTCTCACCACATTATGGAAAAGAGTAGATGAAAATACAATTAAGCTGCTTGCTTTTAAAGATAGGCTTTCCTTGAAGTACTCCATTCCCAACAAATATCCCACCTCTCCATTCTATGGACTCTGTAAGACACATCAGCCTTTAGTCTGTGAAAGGACCATACATTTCAGGAACTTGAAGAAAAAGACCTGGCTCAAGCCTAAGGTTTTACCTAAACAGGGTGCCTTAAGGACAAAAATAGTCAAAGGAAAGGTAAGAGCACATCCTGAAGAGCAAGTTTCTAACACATAGAGCTAGAAGACTGTCTGCCACCAGTGGTGAGAAGATTCAGAGCTCTTCTTAACCCACAACACCCGGGAAAGCAAGCAAGGGTTACACCAAAGCTTTTAAACTGAATGTAAAAATGGATAAAATTTCAATAGACACAATTCTGTTATTCTGAAGTAAATCTAACCACTCTTTGGAAATCAGGAGAGGGTTTACTCCTGGGTTAGCTGAAAGATAAGTTGTGCCCCATGCTCTCAGTAGTCGCAGCAGAACACAGACATCTGGGCCCAATTCCCCTGGTTACTGCAACTGTAAAATACCAATTTCACCAGAAAGTCAGAGAGCCAGCATGAAACACCTTTTTGTGCTGACAAGCACCATTACAAACAAGTGTCACCTAGACTCCAGCCCAGCCAATTCCCTTTGTTTCCAATTTTCACACGCACCAGACTTACCCTCACTTAAGCAAAACAAGTCAGTGACAATGGAAGAGAAATGTATAAAACATGAACATCAGAGGAAAAGAGGTAGAATGCAATAGCAAGTACAACGATAGGCCCGTTCCAGAGTGGGAGTAATTAGCCCTTTAATTAAACTTATCTTGCTGCTAGACAAGAGCAATGCTCAGCAACACCTGGCCTGGAACGTTCCGTCTCCACAGGCAGCAGATGGAGCGCACAGACACCATCCACCTCCCTCCTACCAGGTCCGCAGTTGCTTGTGCCAGTAATTAAGGTCTGGGACAATGTCTGAATTATTGCTAGACATTTCTTTATCTGATTCAGCCTCTAGGTAAAGCTGGGCTTTTTGCTGATTTTCCCCTCCACCTTCCTCCCAGTTTCTGCCATCCTGATGTTACACTCCTCATTCCATTCCTGTCCAGGGCAGCACAGAAATACACTCAGATTTTGCAGCAACTTGCATGCAAGTATTTCTTAGGGACTTCAGCAGGGCTTTGCTGAAACAAATTCATCCAGGTGACAGCCAGTACAGGCCTGAAAGTGTTAGCCTCCAAGTTAACTGCTTCTTTGACCCCTTTTTGGTGCCCTGAAGGGGAATTAATTTAGATGTCAGGCCTCTGGGATCCTTTTCACATCCCTCCTGAAATCATTACAACATAATGACAGAACAAGGGCAGGTTAAAAGCCTAGCTGCTCCTGTAACCCTCCTCCAACAGCAGCCTGCTTGGGAAAAACAGAAAGTAGGAACAAGTCAAGTGGGCTTAGCAATGCAAAAAATATATAAATGTATTCAGTATCCAGTGATTATATTTTCCCCTATGAATTAGGCTATTTGAACCGAAGTAAACTTCACACATCCCATTATCCCAGCAATGAGCTCCACAATATAACTATGTATGACACAAAAAAGTAACTTTCTTTGTTTATATTAAATCTATGACCTCACATATTGTTTTGACATCAATTATTTTGTCTTGTGAAAACACAACCATTCCCTACTTACTTTCTCCTGGCAGCTCAGGCTTTTACACACCTCTGTCAAGGCCAGGTTTCCTTTTCCAAGCTGAAGAATCCAAAATTAATATCTCTATATAGATTATTATGATACTATCATATCAATATGATATTATCATACATTTGATCACCTTTATTGCACCTTTTCTATTCTAACCATGTACTTAAGAGGACAAAAACCTCACAGACTCTTCAGACTCCAAGCACAGTGAATCGATGAGAAAGGCATTTTTTTGGAGCTGACTCCCAGATCTCTTTACCCCAGCAGTAGTATCTTGCTCAAAGTCAATCACTGAGCATGAAAAGTTAGGACTGATCTTCCCCATTTCCTTTCTTTGCATTTAACAACATGAAATTTTATCCACCTCTTGATCACCTACTCAATATCAAAAGATTTCTTGATTCTTCATCCAATGTAATGTGATAATTAATCTCAATTCTTTCAGTCTTATCCCTCTCACTGGGAGATGTCAGTACTAAACACCAACAAAACAACCTTCACAAAGCAAAGCTCTCACCTGGCCAGAAATAGGAGGTCACATTTTAACTTAAAACACTCCTTTAATGGTCTTAAACTGGGAGGTGTTGGCTTTGTGTTCCTTGTAGGTGAAGCTCAGCAAGCTGCAGAGCACCCCAAAGTGAATTTTAATCTTGAATCACTTGAATGCCAGGCCAAGACTTACCTAGAGCAAGGTAAAGCCAACCAACTTTTCTCCCTGTAAAACATACAACTCAGAAAGCTTTCCTAGTGTGTTTGCATGAATTATTCATCCAGTGGTTTTGGTTTTGATCAGTAATCCTTTATCTGAACCATTTAGTCAAGAATATAATCAGGAGCTGAATAAACAAAGATCCATTCAATACCTGTGATATAAGAGTTTTGTCTGTCCAGTGTGTTTGCTGCATCCATTGCAGTGGGACTCAGGATGAAGTGGACAAGTATCAACAGCACAAGAAAGCCAGTATTTATGACTTCTATAGTGCCATTAACACATAGGGGACTCAAAATTTTGAAAAACCAAAGTCTGCTGTCCTTAAAATTTAGATTGTTAAGCCAATGAAAAAAAATCTGTAAGGATGGAGAAGCTGGGAAAAAGATAAGGCTTACACTAAGGCATTAGAGTTGGTTGAATAATAATAAAACTAGGCTCATTAATATGTTCACAAATAAGCATGCCAGATTTCTGGGGTGACATTAATCATGGCTTGCAATTATTCACTTGAAAAATCAGCGTGAGAAAATGAAGCATAATGTTTCATCCATTTTAGTACACATTCCTTCTGTAAAAAATCATACCAGAATTTAGTGATTATTATTCTGTTTGTTAGGAAAGGTTCTCTCATCCCATGGAGCAACTCAGATTCGGAGTCTGTTAACATTAACCAAAAGAGAAAAATTATTTTCTAAGGTGAGCTGGTCGGATTCCAACACTGAGCTAAAACAAGCACATTCTAATAAATTAGACCCTTTTTTTACTATACAGAAAAATGAGGATGAGTTTATAACTGATTCTTTACAAGGAACATTTGACTTGGACCAATTTAAATTTTTTAGCCATGACAGCATCATTGAACAGAAGCAAGAGCATAAGGGCCAATGAAGTGATCTGTAAGTTAGCTACTTTTGTCTGTCCATTTGTTCTAATACCCAGCACGTTACACCAATAATTTAAAAGAAGACAAAGAGAGTCTCAATAAAAGTAGAGAAGGGATCTGTTGAGATTATCACATTTGTTTTTCTGCAGAGGTGAAAAGTAAGATTTTGTTATATATTGCATCTAGACAAGAGTTCCAGATATAAGGAGTGGAAGGAGATAATGAGGCAAGAAGTTAAGGTAGGTTACACAGCTCTAAATTAGGTTCTGGTTTCTATCAGAGTGCAAAAGCAGTAGCACATGAGGAATCTAGATGACATTTAAGGTGCCTTCCAACCCAAACCATTCTGTCTGCAGCAGGCCTAAGCAGCAGTAGCATCTGGACCTCAGTGGATCTGTTTGGATGAGCACAGGAAAAATATAGCTTGTGTCTCTGCAGGGAAATGCTAAAATATTTGTGGGGTTTTTTGCTTAAATGTTCCTCAGGACACATAGGGAGGGCTAGAGCTGTTCTCCAAGTATTATGTCCAAATATCAGTTGAAGTTCTGGAATGTCAAGAGGAAAAAGGTAAACTGATCATGAAGCAATAAGGAGATTATGGTGAGACAATGGTTCTGTCAGATGATAGAACACAGCTCCTACAAAAGGCTTTGCCAGAACACTGCTAGTGCTGTTACACGGCAGGGCCCCACAGCCTCCCAATGAGATGTTGTGTGAGGACTAAAGGGAACATCTCAGTGCCTGAGCACAGCTGCTCACAAAGCAGCAGAGGACCATCAGCAGAAGAAAAAATGTCCTTGGTTGTAGAGAAGCTACAACAGACCCATTCCCAATTCAGACTTCACCTCCAGCCCTAGTTTCCTTGCAGTTATTTGCAAGACCAGCCACGCAAAAAAAAAACCCAACCAACCAAAACACAACAGAAAAGGAGAAAAAGCATATGGGACTGAACATGGAGCTTGGGCAAATATAAGCACAACAGCTTTGATTTGGCAAAAGGTCACTCGTGGCGCCAACAATGGGTTTTCCCTCTCCTGGAAGCTGAAACAGAATTATTTCCTCTCTATGACATGCTTTGCTACCTGGGCTGCAAGGGCTCTTTGTTTCCTGCAGCTTTCTGCAGGACCCAGCAGCCCAAAGAGACATTCTGCCCAGAGCAACCACAGTCTGGGCACAATTAGAAACACAAATTGACCATTACGTCCTTTATTAATCTACTCCAATTTTTATGCTGTGAAAATACCTAATTCCTCTGCTTTGGCTACTGGCCCCTGACATAACAAGTTACATGGGACTTGTCTCATCAAAATATCATCATGTCTAAATAGAGGATCTGTCTGAACCACAGTGAAAATGAATAATGATCACAATTATGGGCCGTATAACAGTCCAATAAAATCTAATTAAAATGATCCACATCCCATCTGCCAACAGCACATAAGCAACACCAGCCATGGTGGGGTGGGCAGGGGAAGAGAGTAAATAACACTGTCTTAGTTTTTAAAATATCAAATATTTCACAGTGAAAAAGCTATTTATATTTTATAACCAGCTCCGAAGCGTGTTGCCAATGAACTTCTGTGATGATTGGAGATTCCTCACCCTTAACTTAGAAGTTTTGGGTGCTTCTCCCTAGGAAAAAATCCCAGGAAGAAGTTCCCTCAAAATAAACTTTTCAGAAGAACCTGTGCAGTATGAGTCACTAAATGTTTTTTCAAGCTGATTTAATAATTGAATATCCTGGTTTCCAGTGACTTCTAATGACATAAGCACTTTTGTACAAAAGAAAAATACCTTTGGGCATTATTCTATTGGTTGTTCCATTCTCAGGACAGCAGCCAAATACATATATGGTCACGTGGTTTTACTTTCTACACTTTGTGCATCTCCAAACTCAGACACTTCTTGGGCTTTCTACAGCAGGCAACAAATACAGTTCAAGTTACTTTCTATCACCTATTCTATGATCTGTTCTCATTTTTGAGATGGTGAAGCTAATGATTTCCTTTCTGATAACCATGAATATGAGGTTATCAAATTTCCAAGAAGCAATGTAATAACATCCTGCTCTAAATTTATTTTAAAAAAATTTAAAAATCAAAGGACAAGAAACAAAAGATTAGGAAAAAAGGTGCAGAAGAAGTCTGGTTTGAAGGAAAAGAAATACTTGGTGATGGAAACAAGAATGTGTTTTCTCATCTGACAGTGCGTTGAAGAGAGAGTGTTGAAGAAGAGTGCTCACAGCAGCATGCTTGAGATGGCTTTACAAATGTTAGAGGTTGCACCCATGGCAACAGCTAGGGCCTGAATAGCTTTCTAGGTTGAGGAGAAGTGAAGCAAAGCTAGAGTCATCCCACCCTAAACTCCAGGCGGCAAAAGCTCACGCTAAGTTCCAGTATGTTTGTCTGCCTGTAGTTTGAGCTCTGTTACAAGAAACCAATTGTGATTTCAGTGGGAGAGTTCAGCTTTGGATCCAACCTCCATGTGGAAACCAGTCTGAGCAGCCCTTTCTGTGCCTGCAAAGAGAGGTGCAAAGGAACGGATGTGATCCTCCCTCCCAGTCTAGAAGCTGTGGGACCATTTCTCATCGTGTAGCCTTCACCTCATCTCTGGTGTTTTCATTCAGAAGAATTGCTCCTCATTACTCTCAACATCTTCCTAAACATAGCCTGCTACCTCAGCCCATTAGCACTTAATTCTTGAGCTGCATCCTTGAAGAGCTCTCTGACTCTACATGTCCCAGGATGTATCTCTCTCTCCAGGCACACATGCCTTTCTTCATCCTCTGTTCTTTCTTCACATCAACAAAAAGTGTACTCTAGCTGCCAAGTCCAAAATACTGATTTTTAGTCAAAGTTTGAATGTTACCTTCTTGAAATTTTATCTAGTGATCAATTTTTACATAACAGTTGGTCACGATTTTTATGCCAAGGTACCAAAGCCATCCAAAATATTAAGTTTCTGGAGGAAGAAAGGACCCACAATGAAAATTAATTTTCTTCTAACAGAATACACCTGTGGTGGTGTCTATTTTCATTTTTTTTTGTGATTAGTCTCCACCCATCTGCAAAACGATTGTCACAGTTTCAGTCTCAGCTGTCCCAGAACTACAGAATTTTAATACTTCACTGTTAGTTTATCATACAGCTAGGCCCCATTTTTATACCAAACCAGTGCAATTTTGACATTAAATTAAAGGAAGCAGAATGCTTCACAACTTTGCTTTGACTGTGGTTGCTCAAATCACCTTCGACTAAGGAAGAAGTTCAGGAATGCAGAGACACCACAACAGTCTCCAGCATAAGTGGTATGATAAAATGAAAGAGGGAAAATACATATTATACACATCACCTCTGGGAAACAGCAATCACAAAAGTTATTAAACATTCTGTCAAAGGCTCTGCAGACTCCTTTCTGCTCCTGCCTGGTTTTGTTAGCAATAAAGGCTGGTTGCTAATGTTTGTCACTTTCAAATTCATAATTTACTACTCAAAAGGCAGCAAAGGTACATTATATTTTCATAAAAGACTATGAAGTTGTCCAATTTTCCAGAGCTGCAGGAGGACTGAAACCCTGTGCACAGGTCCTTTCATGCATTATGGATACAGGGGTTTTACAATTCAAAGCGACAGTTCTCACCTTTCCCAGTGCCCGGTGTGGTTGGATGATGCTTTAGGAGATGCAGCAGCTTTCCAGACTAACAAGCACACCTCCTTTATGAAGGCAAAAGGGCTGACAAGACGCTGGTCGAGGCACCCCAAATGCTATCACTCTATTTAGGGCAGGGACTTGGCCTTCTACTCCAAGTATTTCAGTGTTCTTTCTTTGAATATTTCAGTGTTCTAAAAATCTGTGTTGGAAATGACCAGGGTCCGTGTTTTCACTGCTAATTCTGGGTAACCCACAAGCAAAACGGGTAAATTTTGGAAATCCACTTGGTATAAACACCCAGCAAGGACAAACAGAACTCCAGCTTCCAAGGCCACAGCATCCTATCTTCAAAGCAAGCTGTTCCACCAGTTGTCACACCTTAGAGATGAACATCACACCTTTGAATTCCCCTATTATAACAGGCTGTAATCCGGATTTACTAAAGCTCTTCCTACTGGTTTGCTCTTGTGGATTCTCTGGAGTCTCATAAGGGGCTGTACTCCATATATTTTTTTCTGTAGCTATGATCCTTTCATAGTGGCCACTGTAATTTAAGGAAATTTGTAGCAACTTAATCTCTTACAGACCTCTACACAGTAAATGCTTAAAAAAAGCTACAGAGGACTGCCAGTTTGCCTGCCTGCCATCAAGCTTCAGCCTTTTCCAGTTCTCAAGATGAAATCTTGCCTCTGCCCTTTCTCTGGAGCCAGCTTTGCCTGACACAGAGGGAATGGCATTTCTTTTTTTTCAAGTTTAATATAGACAGGGAGCACAGTTTCTTACTATACAGTTAACTCCTATTGGCTTGACAAAGGTTTACTTAAATTCTTCTTGAGAAATTAGAGCCCATAGAAGCAGAGCTTACAGATCCATATACAAGCCAAGAGACATGCCAAGCCTCCTCACATCCAGCAAAAGAACTCCCATTTGAAAATTAAAGACAGGTTCCAAAAGCTCTCTCTTCCTGAAGCATAGGGTTTGCTACATAGTTAATTTTGCACAATTTGAAATTTTACTCCCTCTATCCTCCTTTTTCTGACACACTGAAAATGTCCATTGACCACATTTTTTGATGATGCTTCTTCTCATTTTAAATTGAATCTTATTCCCTGTTCTCTTCCCTCCCCTAAAAGCTTCAGATTATCTCCAAAACTATACTTCATACACTGGAGAAACACAAAATAATTCCAGATACTCAGTCTGCTCAAGATAAATATTTCATTATGACCAAATACATTCTAAATGGGTCCAACCATAGAGAGCAAAAGCAGAAAAACAGCAGACACATAGAGCAGGCCACGTGCCATCCATGAGTACAGGGAGGGAAAGAGGAAGGGGCTATATTTGCAACACAAGAATCTGCATTGCCAAGGAAGGATGAAGGTCCCCATGTTGCCATATAAAGAGGACAATTCCTTATCTGTCCCTCTATGGCCAAAACTACAGGGAAGCTACTAACACCTAAAAAAGACTGAGCCAGCAAGGGAGAAAGGAGGTTGATTAAATCAAATGAGATTCAATACTAACGTGTCTCACTGCTATAGATCCTGAACCCAATATTCTACAGGAGACAGATAATGATATAGTCAGTGGGAGGTCTTTCCAAAGAGGGAAAAAATACAGCTGTATTTTGATTTTATTTTATTCTTTTCTTTTTTTTTTTTTTAAGCCCTTTCTATCTCAAACCTTTGCAGAGGGGAGGGGAAGCTTGTATCGTTTCGACTGTTTCTCTGCTTAGAAAAAAGAAAACCAATTTCATCGCATACACACAGAAGAGACCAAAGCCAGGAATTCACAAGAAAGTGGCATTCAGTCAGGAATTTGAGAATTAGGCTCGGAAGAGTAGCAGATGAAGTGTTCTGGGTTGTGGAAGCTTCTGAATTAATTTGCTGAAACTCGGTATTCAAGTGAAAGGGGCCAAGTTCCCAACTTCTGTAATGAAACCAAAATACCCGAAGTTAAATTAATTCCCCCAAAAATCCCCTGGCTGATTTCTGGCCCATTCGCAACCAGCATTACTAAATACATCCACCATAAAAGTAGGAATAACAAGTTCCCATTTTGTAAGAATCCCAGTAGCAGGGAGCTGCTATTCCCCCGTTCCTGATGAGCAGCGTTATTACTACACAGGAGGTTTTTAACAGGCATTAAACCATGGTCTCTCCTGAACAGTCCCACAGGTCCAGCTTCCACATGGTGCAGAAAGCAAAGGAAAAGGCAGATTTCACAGCTCTGATCACCAGCATGAGCTCAGCAGCAGAAAGACTCAGTCACCTTGTAGCACAGATCCAGTTGTACAGTAAATATTAACATACGGTATAAATTACATAGCTATTTCCTTGATTTCTCCAAGCATGCTAACATTATGAACTGATAGGAGAACAAAGCAGATATTTTTAAGCCCGGAAGCTACTGATTGCAGATGCATTACACAAAAAAGACGATAACAGATATAACAACAGCTCACAGAAGCCTGCAGAAATCTTCTGAGCACCGCAAGGCCGGTAGAGAAGTGTATCTAGGAGGTCACCAGATAAATCAAGAAAAATGCAAGACACAGACACACACACACATGTTATTTCATGAGTAGTTGTGTGTAGGATGGGGCCTGATGAACTCCAAAAAATAAAATTTAAAAAAAATGAAGTTCCCCTTTCAGTGATGTTGTACAGAAGTGTTCCAGAGACAGACAGCAAGACTTCTGTAAATCACTCAATGCTTTTCCCTACCTCAAAAAAAAAGGGGGTAATATTCTGAAAGTACTCTTAGGGTTCGGTTTTAGCATTAGACTTCAGGCAGATACAAGCTCCCTGGCCAGCGTAAGCAAGAGGAGCTTTTAAATCTTCTTAAAGGCAGAAACCAAGCTGGAAGTGCTGGGCTACTCTTGCTGACTTTTACAGACAAGCTGAGGCTTTTCAACCTGCCCCTCTCCATCTTTTCCCTGTGCCCTGCAGAGATCCTGATGCCACCGTTGGCTCTGGAGCTCCCCACCACCCCACCACCCCCCAAAAATAAATTGTGCAATTTACTGACAAAACTGCAGAGTTTCTGGAAAAAAAAACCAAACCCAGAGAAGGAACAAACAGCCTGGCTTTGCTACATGGGACTGCAGCTGGACTGGTCATGTCGCTCTCTCTGCGAGCTGACCAAAACGATCATTTAACATATTTAATGAGTTATTTTGCTACATGGCTGTCTCTGTAAATTAACTAAAACAATGATTTAACAATTAATTTTCAGGATGTGTGAAAATATAAGCATATATTAGGAGTTAAGTCTCACAACACAACAGAGAAATTACTCATTTTTTAAACCCCTGCAAGCTAAATGGTATAATTATAAAGAAGCCTGTCCACATGATATGATCTGTAGCCAAATGTGATCCGAGACCCCTTGCAATGCATTATCAGGGGCTCGTTTTTAATATAACATGCTCAGTGTTTCTGCCAGTGTTGCCTGTTTACATTTTGCTTTCCCAAAAAGCTATATTAGGATTGATATTGCAGTAGGTTATATCAGCACAAACACGTCTGTCCAATGTCACATCAATACTAACAGGACTTTTAATGCTGGCGGCTGTTTTATGGGGATTTTCAGACACTATTGTGTACAGAGCATAAATATTTATATGTGACGTGTGTTTGTGAATACGTGTACGTACACAGGACCAGCCAGACCCAGTTAATCAGCCAGTTTGAAAACTTCATTGCTTTCAGATGAAAAAGAAAATTATATTAACATATCAATAGCATGTACATGCTGAGAGAGTGATTACCCTTTACATCTTCAGGATATCCAAGCACCCAGACGGGCCCAGCTACATTAACACCCTATCTGAAATATTCTGTCTTGGTATCTCATTTCTCCCCTACTCTTTCTTCAGTCTTTCTTCTCTCTTATCTGCCTTTCCTCTTTAGCCTTTCCCATCCGTCTGGTTTCTCTTTCCATTTCCCTTGTTCAACCATCTTTCTCCCCTCCCTTTTGTCGTTCATCACTCCCTTGTCTTTTTTTCCCCCTCCTCCCCATCCCCCCTCCTTTCCCTCCTCTTCTCCTTCTCCCACCCCTGTTCCTCACTGCTTTTTTTTTGCTTGAAGTTTCCACCTTGTGGGTGCGTACTGCTGACTTCACATTTGCTGTGGTGTGAACTTCACATCTGTGAATGGATGACAGGAAAGATTAATAACCCCACGTTCCCCTTCTCCTTGACTGTGGGCCTATCTAATGAATAAATATATAAATAAATAACAGAGCTAAAAATCACCTAAATAGAGACCCAGAGCCTGGGAGAAAACAATATTTTGCTGAATCTAGTCTTTAAAAAAAACACCCCAACCCAACAGCAATAACAACAAAAAAATACCCACAACCTCTAATGATCCCTAGTTTACATACTCGGCAATTTTTTTCTAAATACTTTATGGGGGAAAAAAGAAAAGTTAGAGGCAAAGGAACAAGTCCTTTCTCCTGAGCCAATTAAAGGAAGAGCGATTTAAAAGCAATAATACAGAAGATACAAGAAACATGGGAAAGAAATTGAGATGCCCTGCAAAGAGCAGAGCTGTCAGAGGGCGGTATCAGCACGAGATCCCTGTCAGTAACTCTCATGCAGCTGTGCAGAAACCACTCCTCAGAGCCGTAATGGTAAAGCAAGGAAGGTATTTCTGGTTAATTCCAGCTTTCCCACACAAGTGAAAATCTCTGCCCTTGGCTCCAGACCTGATTATGCCACTCACAGCACCGTATCCAATTAGGTGTTTCCCCATCACGACTTCGGTTCTACTACTTTTTTGACCTACTCCTGATGTGTAAGTTGATCATTTGACTCAGGCCTTAATGGAAAGCAGAGGCAGATGGAGCAAGGAGCTCTACGCACGATACATCTTCAGCATCTTTGGAGAAGCAGAAAGGGAGTTTGCACCTAACCCGTTCTCACTTTAATCCCTCACCTCTCCCTCAGTCTTAAAATTATTTTAACAAAATCTTTTATTATTCAGGGAAGAGGGCATCTTTCAATAGGCAGCTAGAGGAGGAGACATTTGACCTAGCAGTCTGCCTAGCCTGTGGCTGCAGGTCAGGGCTGACAGAGGTCATAACAGCAACAACTCTAGGGGTCCTGAGGCATTATGCCCAGGAGATCAGTGCTACAAACACTGCAGTTTGATCCAAGAGCATTCAGCAAAAATTGATGCACAAAACCATAACTGTCCAGGGAAAGGGAAGAGAAATAATTCATTCAGGGACTCAGCTCCACTTTCTGCTCTTGGGAAAAGTTGTCACTGGCTTAGCTGAGCCTTTTACACAAGCAAGGAATAGAGGAGTAACTCCCCCACATTCACATGCTTTATTGCAGTTCTGTCAAACGCTAGAAATGCTCCAAGAGACCACATACTGTACCTTTCATCACCTGCTGCCCCAGCCCCAGTGTAGACCAGGGGAATCTCCATATAGGCATCCTTGGACCATGGTTTTTTTTTCCAGAGCTGCGAGGGAGGAGACCAAAGATAGGAGCCACCACGTTTATATGCAATCTCAAGAAACAAAAAGCTGGCGTACAACAATCCTAACTCAGCTCACTTAACCTCTGCTGCTTTTCCAGACCCACCCACCTTGTCTGCTCTAGCAGAAGAGGATTTCCTTCTATATTTCATCCAGCTGGGACAAGGATCGCTAGATCACCCAGTCAAGGCTGGCCTCTGCTACCACCCCTGGCAGTGACAGCAGCTGAACATGGGGCTGTCTGGACCCAAAGACAAGATGACATCAGGGAGAGCCGAAACACGCCGTTTCTGATGTCCACTTGTCCCCAGACACCTGGCTGCCCTGTGGGGCTCCGAGGACAGGACCACAAATCAGGCATCCCTCATCAGCAGAGCTTTTCCTCCTGACCCAGAGCGTGATAAACCTGTCCCCTGTAAAGCTCACTAAGATTGCCCTTCCCCCGATTCCACATCACCTACCCCCACCACCTTGCCTCTCTCCGCACAGCCACAGCAGCGGCTGCTCCCAACCCCAGGCAGCAGCAGGTTTTTGGAGGCAGCCACACCACCCGTTCCCAGAGAGCATTTCCTTCTGCTCTTGTTTGAACTTTCAGCAATGCTGCTCCCTCCTCTGCCCTGAGCAAGGGAAGAAGAAAGCAGCAGGATGAACTCCCTCCTCTGCTGCCCTTCAAAACCTTAAATTCAGTTCAGCATGAAGGAGACTTCCAACCTGCATGAGCCAAATTAAGTATCTCCTATAGCAGGCAACTCCCCATCTTTCTCTGAAACACCTTAAACTAGATGTGGCAGCCAGGTTCTGGCCTCAACAACCTCGCTGGAGGATACCCAGCATAGCAAAACCTCTCTCTTAGGTCCTCTGCACATGTAACTGGGGTATTGAAATAGAGGAAAAGCTTTTAAACCTTCTTCCAAAAAGAAAAAACCTTCTGGAAAAAAATCAGCAATGCCACAAATATAAGTTACTCTAAATTGTTTTATTAGGTTAAGGAGGTCTGCAGCTGCCTGTAACATCTGGTGCTGGAAAAAGGAAACAAAGGAAAACAGACACAAAGCACTTTGCTACTAACTCCTGTACATTTTACTCATGCGAATTTAGCAGATCAGTCCCATAAAATCATGTGGGAAAACCCTTAGGAAAAAGATAGATATCCTGTCATCTTTTCATAAATATGTATGTCACACACACACTTTTAAAAAAATGGCTGTATTTTAATTATTGTTATTAATGAAGAAAAATATTTGGCCTAATCCTGCAGACTTTATGATGTGCTGCAGGATCAGGCCCGGTGCAGTCAATTTTACAAATCTTTTCTTTTTAAAATACAGCAATTTTTCCCCCCTGAAAATTTTGCACTATACATGAATAATAAACTGCTCGAAAATGATAGTGACCTTCAGGTTTTAAATTTGAAAAGAATTCTAGATGGAAGAAATAAATGCAGTGTAAATAACCACTGGGTAATTAAATTTATTTTTAAATAGCATCAAAGTTCAGAAGAAAGAGAGTAACAAAGAATATCTCATACAGACATGCACAAAGGCTGTGTCTGTATAATTAGTTATCTAGCAGTAACCAAAGTCCTTTTTTTATACGGATTGATTATTTTTGAGATTGCATCTTGCAAATCTGAACTAGAAATGCTTTTTGTGCAGCGTTCAAACATGCAGATGCCTTTGGTAACACTACAGGCTGAGGATCCCAAATAGATATTTAATTTAGATTGAACAGGACACTTATGCCACGGTAAATAAATCAGTTTATTAATGAAAGTCATTTCATTGATGTTTAATGGCTAGCATATCTATGGAATTGCTGTTAATACAAAATAAATGTTTTTAATAATCAATTTGTATTTGTTTATAATGCAATAATTGTCTTATTAAATCAGAATTAAATGCCTATTAGGAAATGTTAACTTAAAGCTTTACTAAGACTTCTGAATAAGGGTACAATTAATAATTCTATTACTTCTTGAAAAGGAGTAACAAATTAATTGTCAAAATATTGTAATGCATGTTGTGAAACCCCATAAATGAGAACTTTGAACTGTTAAGTACAAAGAAAACTGTTTCTAAATGCAGATTTAAAATTCTGCATTATAGTTGCCACATTTAGCAGGAATTTTTTTACCAGGTTTTAATAATTGCAAAGTTTGGGGGTAGTAATTTTTTTTATAATCAAATTATTTGATGACTGGCAAAAAAGAAAAAGAGAGGGGGGGATATCTTAGTATTCTTATTTCCTTACAGCTACTTGCAAAATAGCTGCTCTTCTTTCACCAGATTTCCCTTTCCAAGAGCAGTTCTGTACTATTAAAAATTCCAGAGTTCTTTTCATTTTTGATTCTTTTTAAATGCATGTTTTCTTTTCAAAGGGGGCGGGAGGGGGAGATTACAGTTAACTCATTGGCTTTAATTGCAAACATATCCCGTCCCATCAGCACGGCACTTGATCAAAATGCCAGGAATAAATAGATGAAGACATCCATCAGTTCCCTGTCTCCCTGTCATTTTTTTTTAAAGAAGTTGCAAAGCGTCTGTTATTCCCATCCTAAGGGCTGGGCTGAGCCACGCCGGGGTTTCTGCCGCTCTTCAAGAGCTGAAGAATTATTTGTTTCAGTGGTGTCAGCCTTGCACCCACCGGGAACAATCAGCAGATGCAGGAGAACCACGAGCTCCAGCTGCCTGGGACCAGCAGCGGCAGCTGGGGAGCATCTTGCCGGGGAAGGGGTTCCTCTGGCTCCACAGGGACCCAGGAGGGAGAGAATGAGGCTCTAATCCACAGGTAGAAGTGGAATAACAGATTCTTGCACATCAGAAGTAGATTAACAGTCTTAATTAAAGTGGTTTAAGAGAGGAAGACAGGTACCACTGAAGATGGTCTGGGCAATTCAGGAATAGCCCCCACTTCACTCCATGCTGGCAATGCCCCAGCAATGGTTTTTATAGATAGGTTGCAGTGATGAGGATGCAAGAGCAGTTTGGTTCTTATTTAAGGATTAGAGACATGTTTCAAAGGAACAGAAAAGGCTTGAACAACGTGACACCTCGTTTTTCTTTTGGTCACCGCTCAAGAAGCTATAAGCCTTGTCCCCTTCTGACAATTATCTCTATTAAGGACCCAAAGCACACAGGGACTTTCAAATCGTTCTTTTCCCAACATTATAAAAAAGAAAAGAAAAAAAANAAAAAAAAAAAAAAAAAAAAAAAAAAGAAATTGGGTGTGTTCCCAAGTGCTTTCAGGCAGCTATTGGAATTATAAAGAGAAATAATGCCCACCTCAGTAAAAAAAATAAATCCACTATTCCCTTGAGTTAGCAAATTGAACTGAAACAAGCAGCGCTCTCCCGCTCCCTTTTTCTGCTCTTTGTTACGACTTGTAGCACAGCAGTCTCTGGGCACGAATATTTATAGGAATCACCAGTTCGGGGAATCTGGATTTAGAACACAAAAATCTATGTTGCATCTGTCTTGTCAAGGCAGAAAAGCAGCACCGGGTGATGTATCCCTCAGCCAGGCTGGGGAAACGGGTCAAAAATCGGCAGAAAAAGGATTAGTCACGAAGTATCCAGCAGGTAATGAATAGAGGACCACAGACAAAACCCAGGCTGCTCGGCCAGTTTGCAAACAGAAAGGGAATAAATTCCCTTAATGAATTATTCAGGATGCGGCCAGCTCTACCTTGGGCCAAATTCATCTCCTTCCACCCGAGCTAAATGCAACTCCCTATAAAGTTCAGGGCACTTTTAGGAGGAGGTTTACTGCGGCGCTCATCGGCCGCTCTCGGAGCGTTACACCGGAGACTAATTTCTCTGGGAGCCTCCGTCAAGTGGGTCAAATTTCTAATAAAAATGTTAACTTCCATCAAGGAGGGAAGCGGGTTTTTGGTAACTGATACCGCACGCCCCATCCCAGAAGCGTTTCATAAACCTCTTACAGAATGTTAATTCGTGGGGCTTAAGTAATTAGTGATATTCCAGGAGACCATCAGCTACTGGAACCTTATTGTCTCGCTTGCGTGTGAGCTGGGGTGTATAAATATATATAAGGAAATAAATTCCTTGTCACTTGAAGCTGCGTGTGTGCAGTTATTACAGCCAAACTCCAGCGAGTCAAAAGAATCACCCTGTCTATGCAATACAACCATAATTAAACACTCAAGCCCTGTCATAACAGCAGTCAGAGCTGAAAAGATCTGACATCCTTAGCACCAGTTCACTCGGAAAGAAGCGCGTTGCAGAAGAGACCTCACCCCCTTTGAAGAGAAAAAGAAAAGAGAAAGAAGGACAGAGATGAAAGGCGGGGGGGAAGGAGGGAGAGAAAGAAAGAAGGAAGAAAAGCTATTATTTTGCACAGTGGATTATTGAATTCTTTCATTTCTTTATAATTCCTATGTAATTTAGGCTCCGAAATGCTTTCATTGTAATGGAAGAGTTCACTTCTCCTAATTCAGTGCGCTGGCTTAAATTTTACCAGCCAAGTGTTCATTGATTACAAGGCGAGAGGAATGCTTCAAACCATCATTTATTCCCCTCCGCAGTGCTTAACATGGGTATGGAAACCTGGGGAGGTTTGGGGGCTCCCTCAACACGCTCAGGGGGTCATTTAGAAGAATGATCCGGTTTAACACCGTCCCAGGGATGCCAGCCTCCCAGAAGATTGAAAAATATTACCCCCTTACTACCCTAAAAATAAAAGTTCCAAGCTGAAAAAAGAAAAGCAAATCCCTTCAGCCACCAGCGATAAATCGTATTGTGCAATTACAACAGCTCTAACTTTTGCCGGTTCAGAATTAAACTGAGTGAAAAATTAATAAAACCGGTAATTTCAAGGTCTCCAAACGGCCTTTCCCCCCCAACACACCCTTAAGTCAAGCCTGGCTCCGGTGAAAAGCCCCAGAGCTCCATCTCGTGGCTTTTCTGCTCCAAAGAAGGGAAAAGAATTAAAAGTAATCTTGTTATTAAATCACTCCCGAATGCAATTTCTTTTGCTGGCATCACACGTAGAGGCAAGGCAGAGAGGAAAACTGTCCAGAGAACTATTTTTTCTCAGCTTTTCTGTGCAATGTCATCTCCTTTTCTGCTTAAGGAAAAACTCTCTGCTTTTTCCTGAGCCACAGCCCATTGCAAACCCCTTGCCAACAGCAGGACCTAAATTAACTAGATCTGTGGTCTGGAAGAGAAAGTCGCTGGGCACAGTGTGGAGCAGGGAGGCCACACAGCTCCCAGTTTAAACCAGTTTGCAGTTGTGGGGAAAGAAGCAATGGCACTGAACAAGCAACCTCCCCCATCCCAAAAGAAAAGGGGTATTTGGGCCAGGCCTCCCTGCAGTTAGTCTCTACTTTAGTCCTTTACCTCCATAGTAGGATGCTGGAAAGGTTCCCTGCACCAGAGCCGCAGGCATCACTCCCGCTCCTCTGCATCTGAGCTCCAACTTGAGCCATGCACACAGTGACACTCCAGCAGCAGTGGAAAGCCCAAGGGGGAATTTGTAGGTGTTATGGGGGAAAGAGAGAGAGAATAGAAATAAAAAAGGCACAGCTCGCTTGTCGGAGGGAGAAAAGCTTCCGGGACTGTTCTGTACTGCGACATGCAGTTTGCTGCATCTGGGTGTGCAACAGGCTGCTTAGACTTAGCTCAGCCACAGATAAAGCAGACAAGTCTGCTCCTGTAGACTTTTGCAACATGATTATTATTATTATATTATTATTATTTTAATCCTGAATAAGTAACAGATAAATCCCAACTTAATTGTTGTTCCTTTCCCCACTCTGAAATGGGATCCTCCTCAGGAGGTTATTGATCCATTTCCCACAGGAAATCATGCTCAAAATTCAGATCTCCACTCTGTGTTGTCTCTAGTCAAGGGGAATCCCTCCAGATATGTTTTTGGGAGGCTCATAAATCCTTGAGCCTCATTAATTTAAAACCAAGCCAAGAAAAAAAAGTGAAAAAAATTGAAAAAAGAAAAAGAAAAAAAGAAGAAAGAAGTAAAAAAAGAAGAAAAAAGTAAGAAAAAAAATCAGCGAATTCTTGTAGAAATATCTCCATTATGTGAGGAAGAAGGCAGCACCAGACTGTAATGGACTGTGCATCTGATCAGAGTATCCCCCATGAATTTGCAATGAAGCAAAGAGTCTGTTGGCTCCAGGTGACCAGTTTGAAACTAGCCACCAAGGCTGGTCATCGGGCCAGTGATGCAAAGCCAGCCCTGCTCCAGCCAAGGGTAATTCCCACCCTGGGACAAGGCTGCAGTGGGCATGGATGTTGCCCAGGTAATTTGAATTGAGCTTAACAGGGGACTGACTGCAGCCAAACGAAGGAAGGAAAACTAGGAATGATCTGTACGGAGCCACTCGGCAGTGAAAGCTCTCCCCTAACACTTTATCACCCACACTGGTTATGCTGAAACCAAAAAATGAGACCCTGAGAATCAGCCAGATCTTATATATGGGTCTGCTGAATAAAATCAAGGTGCTGGAGAGAAAGCAGCCCTCCTGGAAGGTCTGGTGCTGAGAAGCACGTACAGATGAGGAGAGATTTCTCCGCTCACAAGCACAGCGGGGACTCGTTCCCTCCTCACCTCCATCGTGCAGAGCCCGGCTGTCACCCGCTGCAGCCCCAGGAGAGCTGAGCAGAGGCAGGAACATCTCTGCTGTCCTTGGGAGGGTTGGAGGTTGGCCTAGGAGCAGCTGGCTCACAGCTAAAAATAATCAGCGCCTTCCTACATGCGATAGGAATCTTAGGAAACACATTGTCAAGTTCAGGGAAGGGCTAATGGCCGTTTCCCTAAATCCATTTGTCTTCTGGCACTAGGTTGTGCAACCTTTACTCATCCTGGGACAGGACTTTGCACCTTTCGGACTTCCACTGGGAATAATGTCTTTGTCCTGGACTAAAGAGAAAATAAGGTATGAAAATGAGCAGGGAGGAGCAGAAGGATGGGGTGCAGCTCCGAGGTGTTAGAGGTGCTCTGCAGAACAGACAAAGCCAAGTTGCCAGTAGCTCCAAGTCCACAATTACTAAAGACAAAGCCAAAGGAATGGAGAATGAGTATAGATCAAATGGGAAAAGTCAGCAGCTCTCCAAAAGGGCTATTTCCTTTTTTAGAGGAAACATTTCAGCACCCCAAGGGAGAGGGGCTGAGGGGTGAGCAGGCAGCCAGGTGGCACCAGGATGGCACTCGCAGAGGATTGGGAGGGGAGGAAGCCCATGTGGGTGAGGAGCTGAAGGTAGGAGCAGCAGCAGGAGATGTGCGGTGGGTGCCCCGCGGGACAGAGGGAGCGTGGGTGGCTGCTGGTAGCGATGAGCCAGCTTCTCACACCAAACCCCCTTATTGCAGATGGGGAAGGACTACAGCTGGGGGTGGCATGAAATGAGTCCAAACTTGCAGAGAATGAAAAGAAAAAAAATCATATGTTGAGCAGATGCAAATCTGGGGTAAACATGCAAATCGGATAACTAAACCACGTATATATTAATCTCTTCTTTCCCCTAGATTCATTTATACAACGGGCTGTATTAATATTTCAGAATAATTCCCATCCAAAACCAACTTGAGAGGATGCAGGAGTTGACTGACATCTTATTTCTCTGTGTTTGCATTTTTTTGCCGTGCGGGGCATAATCTGGTTCTTAGGGAGTTAATGCACCTGCCATTCCCGTGCTGACAAGCAGTTTTTCAGAGGAACATGGAATTTTATTTATTTATTTATCTAAGGAGCCCTGAAGATTGTACTCGGGAGACTTCTTGAGTACTGCCAATAACTAGCAGGTACCAACACATGTACATTTTTGACTGCACTATGATTGATGGTGCTTATTTGTGGCTTGCTGCCTAAACCTCTCCTTTCCCTTTGCTTTGTGTCTGTCTCTCTCGCTAGGTTTCTTTTTGTGTGTGTGCAGGGTTTTTTTAAATAATAAAGACACTTTAGCCATTTGGGTTGGGGGGAAGGGAGGAGAAGCAAGGGAGGAATGATTTATCTGCTGGCTGTGTTGTCTTTGAGCTGCTCCTTTCCACGGAGAGTTTCAGAGCAGTGAGCAGTCAGCGGGGAGAAATTGAGATCTACAGGCAGGGAGGACTTTGGGCAGATGAACGAGAGCTGTGGGCACAAACTGGCAAAAACCTGCAGGAGAAGGATTGGACCCCTCCCATCTTCTGGGTTTGGTCCTGCTTTCAGAGCCCACACTGAACTTCCTCCCTGTCCGGAATCGAGAGACCCAGCTAATTCCCACAGGCAAAAAGATCGATCGTCGTTTCTCTACTCCTCCTCCATCCTCATCTGGGGATGAGATTTCCTATAGGAGGCCTCTAAAATCCACCCAGTACAACATCCCCTTGCCCATCCACCCTTTACAAGCCTCCACCCAACATCTCAGCTGATCTTAATAGGTTTACAGTGAACCCAGGCAAACCTCCAAGCTGGATGCCATTTCTCTTTCAATTCCTCAGATGACTAATTGCTTTTATCACTTTTTCTAAGCCCCTCTACACCTGCACAGCACATTGGGGAGAGGCAAAGGAGTGTTTTCCATTTCCCTCACACAGAGGTTAACCTGCTACTTTTCTTTCAAAGGAAGAAGATTGATCTGATGAAAGCTTAAGCATGAAGTGCCTGGCAACAAGACAGAAATAGCAATAGGTCTACTAGGAGATCATTTTGACTTTGCATAGCTGAATCCAGCCAGAAGTCGCTGCTTTGCTCCGTGCAGCCATATGGGAGCTATTCACACCGGCGCGGTTGGAGCGGGGCGTGTGGCGCAGCCTCTGTGCCAAATGAGACGAGCCATGAACAAAGACCCCAAGCCTCCAGCTTGCAGAAGTTCAAAGCTCTTGACACCTCATCCACAAGATGGGCCTGCAAGGATATCAAAAGCCAAATGAATCTCAGCCAGATACAGGGGCGCCTGTTTGTGGTGCTGTTTACAGAGACATCTCCATGTGCATGTGTGGTACACATGTACTACACATTGTGCCGCCAACACTCACTGCCCTGTCACTTAAACACAGGGCAAAGCAGCTGTACTTGATGCCGTGCTCCTGCCTGCAGTTGTTTTTTGTTTTACCCTGAGCAGCAAATGCCGAGGGGGTGATGTGGGGCTGCCTGGTGAGCTGGGAGAGACACAAGCGTGTGTCGGCTGAGAGGGCAGCTCTCTGCTGCCCAGGGTATCCACAGCACGGTAGTGAAAGATAAGGAGACTCTCTTGTCTAGGCTATAGCTGAACTCAACCTTGAGTAACTGCCCTCTCCTTGGGGCTGAAGTAACACTGCAGACCAGGTCCAGAGGGGATAGACAGAGCAGAGGTGATTTCTTAGATCATTGTCTTTTTGGGACTGAAATGCAGATATACGCAGAGAAAAGGGAAGATACGGCTGAGCACCACTGGCTCAGCACAGAGAGAAGAAAACAGCTGAGACACAGCAGGCTGCCAGTATGGATACACGAGTATTTAAGCCTGGGAAAGACAAGCCATTCTTCCCACACCTTTGCAAGGCAGGAGTGACTCCAGGGCTGGCACAGGGTATCTAATGCAGGCTCATGAACCAGCAAATCATCAAGTTACATATCACAAAACCCTAACCAGAAGCATGAAATGTTCATATGAGCCCACTACTCCCTCTCAGCCTTGGGCTCCACACAGCAGCTTCTCAGAAGAAACAAGCATCATCACCCAGAACCCCTTTCCTCCAGCACAGCAGCTTCAGTTGATTAAATCACACACAACTCCGGCCAGACAAAGCCGTTAAATTCCCTTGTGATAAGGTTTTCACCCACTGCCTCAAGCTGCCTTTGTTAGCTCCTGGCATTCACCGGGCTGCTGTGGGTTGTACCTATAGACTCACTCATGCGCAGCACGCTTGCACTGTCCCAGGAGGGTGCTGGGCTCCTGCTCACAGAAGCATTATTAACATTGGAAAAGACCTCCAAGACAATCTAGTCTAACTGTCCCCCTACCACCTATATTACTCATTAATCCATGTCCCTCAGTGCCTCATCCAACCTTTCCTTGAACACCCCGAGGGACGGTGACTCCACCACCTCCCTGGGCAGCCCGTTCCAATGCCCAACTGCTCTTTCTGAGAAGAAATTTCTCCGAATTTCTAACCTGAACCTCTCCTGGTGCAACGTGCAGCCATTCCCTCTTGTCCTGTCGCTGAGGCTGACCCCCGCTCACCACAACCTCCCTTCAGGTAGCTGGAGTGAGCGATAAGCTCTTCCCTGAGCCTCCTCTTCTTCAGGCTGATCAGTCCCAGTTGTCCCCACGCAGGCGCCTGCCCTTCCCAAACCCAGACACTGGGTATCCCTCGGGTCACACGGAGCTTTCGGCCCTGCAGTCAGCCGGGAGCGCGGAGCGTTGCCCACCGCCGTGCCGAGCCCGCGGACGTGGGCGGCCCGCTGCCAGCCCAGCGCTGCGCTGGTGCCGGGGGCTGCGCGGCTGCAGCGCGGTCGGACAGTACCATCTGCAGGGCAGAGGAGAAGTTGCAGAAGGTTCCCAGTGCGCGGGAGCAGAGAGGGCTTCCGCTCACGCGGTGAGTTACGCTCCGCTGCAAGCAGGTTGATGGGAAGGATGTTAAAAAGAAGGAATAAAATGCAGCGCCAAAGCAGGCTTTGGAACCCGCGGAGCCGGCCCCAGGACACGCAGCCCCAGGACAGGCAGCACAGCACGGTGCTGGTACCTGACAGCCGGCACAGCAGACCTCAACCCACAGCCTCGCAGGCACCCAGCCCCCTCAGGAGACACGGGCCAGGGTCACGGTGTGCAGGGAGTGGGCTGAAGGAGCTCGGAACCAGGAAGACCGGCTGGACACGAGCACAAGACAGAGAGCCTAGCTCCCTGCTGACTGTGAGACGGGAGATTTCAGAAACCAGTGCATGGGTAACACTCAGATGTCTCTTGTGAGTCCACCTACATGCAGACCAGTTACAAAGGACTCCTAGATCTGTTGGGTGCCAATTAACATATTTCCTGGCAAAAGGTGTCTCATCTCCCACATAGAGAATTTCTCCATAGTACAGCAACCAACGCATAGCGAACTCTGAGACTGAGCCCATCAATGAACCATAGAACCCCGAGCAAAAGGCATCCATAAACTGCACAGCTTCAGACATTGCACTGTCCTCAACCCCGATTGTGGCAGGGTGACCACAGGTCCCCCAGAAGATCAATCAGTGGCTCACCTAGTTTACGTATTATTCCATGAGAGAAAATAAGGGGCAGCAGAAAGCAAGCACAGCCAGACCTGCCAGCAGCAAGACCAGCTCATCCACCTACCATGGATCCCAATGGGGCTCATCAGCAGTCGCAAGTAACTTCCAAAGGCCACATGCAGCACTGACAGCACACCAATGGTGCACACATGTTTCAGCATGTGGCCCCTCTATAAGGGGGTCTGTACAACAGCTAGTCCTATGGTTGGACTTGGGGATCTAGAGGGTCTCTTCCAACCCTGGTGATTCTATGAATCTAAAGGAGCTGCAAAGGTTCAGCCTGGGAGCAGGAAAGCTGTGCTTAGCTTAACTTGCATCAGCTTAGCAAGAGAGACTGCCTCTCATTAACGTTTTAATAGCAGGGTCACTTATTGAGTTAAAGGTTGTCAGGTGTCCAGGGAGCCCAGGTTAATTTTCCTGAATCACACCAGGGAGTTTTGCTGTTGGTGCTATTGGAGACAACACCTCCATGAGTTACTGGGAAACAGCCCCACGAGATGTCCGTATGTCAAGTCCTCATGTTCCTGATCTGAAAAGCAAAACAAACACTTCTTTTCTTTGCCCTGCTGATTAAACATGCAGTTGGTCCATCAGGGATATTATGTCTTGCAGTTCTTGGTAACAGAGTCCTGGTCTCAGGCGGACTCTGTGGAGCAGGTTGCATGCAGTTCGATGACAATCAGAGCTACAATCGTGACATCAAGATGGGTTATAATGCCACCATCCTTTGTGCTAGTGTCTGCATGCTAACGAGGGAGTCAGCCCAAACAACACTCTTCTTCTAGTAAACCTCCAAAGAACAGAAAAGGACACATTTGCTTAATTCTAATGGGCAGGAAGAACTAGCCACAGGTACAGTAGCTTGCAGGATGGGGAGTGTTGTTTAGCGACAGGGCAGCTCAAGAAAAAGGGATGTGTTTCTTTAGCTGTTAATTTGCAGTGCTTCCCCTACACCCACCACCACAGTAAACCCGAAGAGCTGCAGCCACAGCATTTACTGCGCATTATGGTGCCTGTGAAAGTGCTGACAGGGACAGCTGACAACCGCTCTGCGATGTAATTCACACCATAACATCATCTTCCAGGCACTTGGATTTCTCATTGAAAAATGATGTGATGCTTTTTTGGAAATCCAGCGCCAATTTATGGATATACAGCCTGCACCAAATAATGAGGCCTCCAGCAAATTACATTAAATCTTAAAAAAATGTTTATGATGTAAGGTCTGTGTCACCTCCTTCACTCACCAAGTTAAAAGTCAACGAGCTGTAAGAAATGTGTTCATCACCTACCTCTGTCTCCCCACGTGAGTAGCTCGCTCTATGTGTAATGTTCTCCTGATTCCAGCAGGCTCAGTTTCAGATCTCTGTCCTGAGCAGTTTTATTTGCTAAACCCTACACCAAGCCGTAGCAAAGAAAAATTCTAACACTCAATAAACTCTTTTGAGTTTCTTTCACAATATAAAATACATCTAGAGGTCAGAGCATAGCAGTGATCTACTTCCTTATTGAAAAGATCAACCCACGATATACTTTACATCCAATATTTTACTCTAACTGGCTGCAGCCTCTATGAGTCAGGGACCATTCAGTTGTAAAACTTGTTATTCCCAGGCTAAGGTCATAAGCACTACTGATTTCTGCATATCAAGCCCTATATAGGATTTGCCACATCAAATCAGGCTTCTGTCTCATTAGATTTTAAATCCGAAACAGGTGACCAAAAAAAAGGAATACTAAAAACTCCACAGAACACCTAAGGCCTTCAAAGCCTAAGCTCTGCTACCAGCAGCCAAGTGCTGCAGGAGCCAGGGGCTGTACATCCACTGCTGGGGTCAACCCAGCTCCAGTGCGTCAAGCTACAAGCATGAGGATGGTCATAAAGTTATCTTCCTAGGTCATAAAGTTATCTTCCTAACTCCATTTAAAAAATAATAAAATAATAATTTTAAAAACTACCAGTTACATTTGTAACCCAGGCAATATCTCTACGTTGTTTAAATTACGAGGCACAGGAAAACAGTGCACAAGAGAGAATCTTTTCACCTCTGCCCAAACGCAGATCTTAGCATTGGAATGCTAAATGGCCTCAAGCTGCACCAGGGCAGGTTCAGATTAGACTTTAGAAAAAAATTCTTCACCAAAAGGGTTATTGGGCACTGGAACAGGCTGCCAAGGGAGGGGGTTGAGTCACCAACCCTGGATGCATTTAAAAGACGGGTAGATGAGGTGCTCAGGGATATGGGTTAGTAGAGGACAAGTATGGTTGGACTCGATCTCAAAGGTCTTTTCCAATCTAGTGATACTGTGAAATGGCACTTGTGTTTTCTCACTCACCTGGACCGTACGTTGAGTTTCAGCATGCAGTAAGCCACAGAACCCTCATGAATGTTTTGATCCTTGGCTGAATTCTTTGTTCGTGCTGAGCTCCTCTCTCCAAGGCTGTGTATCTTGTGTCTGTGAACTGGAAAGGATAAGAACAACATAGCGACCGTCTGCTCTAGGCCTGTTGGGAAGAGCAGGAGTGAGGATATGTTGGCTGTGATGGTTCAAAATCCATCCACTGGGTCTGGAGCTCAGGGTGAATAACACATGGAAATGGAGATGGGCCAGAGGAGGAAGGGAAAAGGTGACTAATCCTGGGAATTAGCGAGACCCACGCAAACAAGAATCCAGCCCAAGTGTTTTATCTGTGTGCCTACAACATGATCGGGAACTTGAACACAGGGGGTCCTTGCTAGACCCAAAATGGTTCACATTTCCTTTAACTAAACCTCACATAAACAGCCAAGGCCATCCCTCCAGGAGTGCCATGCCAGAGTTCATGAGAGCTCCCCTTTGACATGTCACAGGAGCCATCTCCTCACACCCTCTGGGAAATCAAGCACCAGAGCCAGGGAACAAAGAAAAATGGATGTTTAATTCATCCGCAAATGAATTGACTGCTCCTCATTCCCAGCTTTGTACCAACATCTACTTCAGTGTCAAAGTGGTAGGTTCGATGTAGTTAAGGTCAACTCTCTCTGATAAATGTACTTTTAAAATATCCACAGGAAGGGAGTTCTCCTAAAACACTATTAAATATTGTACCTTCAGCTTCAAGTTTTGTCTATAAAAGAAGGTTTTGCAAAAGCAGATGAGGGCATATTTTAAAGCTGGAAATCAAACCTGAATATATTTTCCAGGACCACCTTCAAACATAAGTCAGCAGGAATTATCAGGATCAGCTGAAGTCAACCATAAGTACCTGTTCCTACAGGAAAAGGCAGCCCCATCCTCTCCTCTCTGCATTCCCTCCACTTCCAGCTCAGTGCCTAAGGCAAAACCTCACCATTTTTTTTTACTTTGTCAGGATCAGATCCACTTTCAGCATCACCCAAATCCCAGAGGAGCCGGTAGCGCTCCTGGGAGTACGCAGGTAGCACTCCTTAGCCTGTCTTGCCCCTATTCCAGAACTGCACATCCAGGAGGTTTCAAAATCTGTGTCAAATCCTCCAGCATTCACTTTACAAGAGCATATGTGAAGAGGCAACGTTGAAAATCAGGATGCAAAGCAAATAAGGAGGGGTTTTATGTTCTAGACATGCAAACAGAGGCATGCCCTGTGACAGAGCCAGAGCAGAACCTATGCCCTGCAATCTGTTGGCACTTGCTGAAACACACTCCTGTGGCACCCAGAGTCCTCCCATCCCTGAGTTATCAAAGGCAAACAGTGCTCTGAGAAAGTGGTAAGGGCTTTCCTTCAACCCCTGACCCACCGAGAGCCACTCATGGGAAGGAGCATGTGCTCAGCGCCGACTTTTGTGGGTTTCTCTTCACTCAGTTGACGTTGTTTTGACTCAGTTTGCTTTTTGCTGCCGACCACAACAGCTCCGTGTACTGGCACTGTACAGTATATTTCTTCTAGTGTAGAGCAATCGCTGGTCCACAGCATTTAAAGCCACAGTCCGTGTTCAATCTGCATCAGTTTAACATGCCAGCACCATATGGCATTCTATAATCAGCTGCAGCATTGTACTTCAAACCCACTGCTGCATTTATAATATTATTGTATGCTGCACAAACACCAATATTTAGAAGGAAAAACGTCCTTTTTATTGGACTCCTGCTGATACCCCAGCTGTTAGCCAAAGCACGCAAAGAGTTTCTCTTTTTTTGCATTCAAAAAAAAGAGCCCGAAGCGTTTTTAAAAAATCTTACATCTGAAAGGTACATTTTGTCCTGCCCCAGTAGGTCTGTGTGACTGAGTTAAAATGTGTTTTTTTATTAGATGAATTGCATCATTAAATTACATTATAAAAACTAAAAATGCACCATTAATTTTCAAAAACAATAGTAAATACATCTCATTTCTGATACATGATTCTGCATTTAATTTTTGCCCTGGGCCACATTTTTCTAACAGGCTCACTGTCTTCCATTATGCAGACTATACAAATGGAGCTAAATTGCTGAAGTTGGGGGGGATCGGTTCTTTGGGGGGAGGGAGATATTGGTCAAATGTCTAATGTGAAAATAAATGAATTTCTAATTGGCTGTTGCAAAAAGAAAAATTACTTTTTGATCTCGGCTCAGCCAAGCAAGAATCTACCTAGCTGGAGTAATAAGATACAGTGGCATTGTATGGGATGCAGAGAGAGACAAAAGGCTAGGCAGAGAGACAGACAGACATGGCAGTAAATTAGGTTAGCGCATTCAGTTCTGTATGAGCAGCGTTTCTTAATTAAATGGACAGAAGTTCCACCAAACTCGGGCCTTATTGCTGCAGGGCCTTCCCTGTTAATGTAGCTGCAGCTCTGAGCATCCATAGATCACTGCTGTTTGGGAGGGGAAGTGAGAATTAGAGGGAGCGCATCTATCCGTATGGCTGTGGGTGCATAAGGGGAGGAAAGCAGAAGAGAAAGAATGATCTCAAAACTTCTACCTGTGCCCTGAATGGGTCAGCCAAGCCCTGCAGAGTCTCAAGAGCCTGAAAAAGGCTGAGGATGTGCCCTCATGTTCGACGGCTGTGGTCTGCTCTGATGGCATGCACATGCCTGGCTGCTGAGAAGGCTGCTTGCTGGCAGGTGCTTGTGCTTTCTGGACCAGCCAACAGCAGAAAACTATAAACCTCTTCTGTTTAAAAATGTCCTTGGGAATAGAAGCCCACATCCCATAACCCACAAAATCAGAGCACAAGTGACTCCTAAAACCCCCTGGATGGCCCGGCAGGTACCCTGTCCAGGTCCAAACTCAGCAGGTGATGTTCCCCATCCCCAAGGGCCACGTCTGCATTGCCAGGGAGTGCAGACCCAGCAAAGACGAGCTGCAGAGCCAGACTCCCGAGAACCACACATCCCTGGCAGCCACAGCTCAGAGGGTTCTTCACTCCAGATTAGCCCCAACTCGGTTCCCTGGACTAAATGCCCCTTAGTCACTGCAGCCACATGCTTGGGGAGCATTTTCCATTTCACTTGGGCAGAGAGGAATTTAGGTCAGACAGTGAGATGTGAAAGTGAACCAGTAAGTGGAGACAGCAGAGAGACGACATTTGCTTTGGAAGTGCCTTCTTGATCCAAAGTAGACCCCAAGTACAGGTGCACCCAGAAAGCCCATAGCTGCCAACATCTCTGACCAGCTGAAACACAAAGGAGAGATTTCTGAGTTGGAGAGATGGAGAATTTCATGTCCTTCCAAAGGTGGTCAAGAAAGACTCAGGCCCCAGGCTGATACAGCCAAGTCCATCAGAAACATTTTGTGAGTCATTTTCTTCTGCCACCACCTACCCCTGTTAAAAATTACTGTGTTTTTTTATAGTAAGAATGAAACCTACCCAGTAAAATTGACAAAAGATGTGGTGTTTAGGTCCATAACTATAGAATAATGTAGCAATAATACAAGGTAGTTACAGTTCAGTATCATTTTACACATAAAGAGTTTGAATCCTGCTTTTTGTAGGAAAAGCACAGAATAGCTGTACAGAATTACAGCACTCTGTACTTAACACTACAGTAAATAGCTTACAATTTATACTATTAATCTTTTTTATCACAGTAATGATGAGGGGTCAATGCAGGATTGAGGCCCTGCACAGCAAAAGCTCAGTTTTGGCCTCAACTGTCAGGTCAGACTGCATGGGAGGAGGGACCAAGCTCTGCTGCGGTCCCTGGTGCTTCTAATGGTTTGTGCTGGTTTTATGGAGCTGGAATAAATAAAAATTTAAGGGAAAACCTCAGAAAGAGAGAATGGGAATCGGAAACACAAAGAGAAAAGGAAATAGGAAAGGGGATGTGTGGGAACAGATAGAAAACCCAAAGAGAGCTGCTGGGCTTTTTGATCTGAATATTTAGCTTCAGTGCAAACACAGGGTTGTGCTCAAGTCAGATGTTACGGGGGGCCCTGTCTCCCGGATCAGCCAGAAGATCGATGGTACCTCACCTCTTAAATTAACCACCACGCTCCTGCTGTCTGTCCCCCCTCGATGCCAAGCAGCGGCGTGATGAACTGCTTTTATAATCCGCTAATGGATGAAAAATATTTACCACATTGCCCTCAGATAACCTTGTCAAACTGCGACAGGAGCTCTACACACCCCTGTTGGAAAACTTCTGTCCCAAATTAATTAGCATGCAACAATTTTACGGAGCAAATCAATGATAGGAACACAGTAGTGCAGAAATGTGTGTGCTTGCTCTGTGCAGATGTTAAAGGCAACAAGAATAAAGTCTTTTCCTCCATCTGGGTACAAAAATCTTTAAGAAGGAAAGAGCAACATGTCACAACTTTCCAGTCTCAGCAGAGTAGGAGGAGGGAAGGACCAGCTGCTGCTCTCAGCAGAGGCCAGAGAGGCTTCACCTGGCTCTCAGTTCTACTCACTGCTGTAATAAATAAGCTCATAGTTTATAATATATAAAATTAAGAGACAAGTAAAAAGCCCCCTCCAGAAGGGTCCTCAGAACAGCTGGTCCCCACTCCACAGGCCCCAAAACACTCACCCACAACCTTAACAAGCTTAAAGATCTCCCCCACAAAAAGCCACAAGCTACCAAGTGCTGCAGAGGGGAGGAGGAGTAAACAGTGGCATCATAAATTGCAGGGACCCTGACAGGCAAAACTACCCCCCACCCCATGCCACTGCGGCTGCCTCCCTACGTGATCCCTTCCCCATTCCCTACCCAGCAAACAGTTTAACAGGGAGGATAAAGCAGGGTCTACCACAGAAGCATCTCAGATGTTTTCAATGCCAGCAGAGGCACCAGAAGATGCTGCCAAGCTCCTATTTCTGTTATCATTACTGTCCTACTACCTCAAGCTATATCCTTGTTAGCTGTTTCAATTAACCATGACTAATTTTCTACATCTCTCTGTAGAGGCAGCTGAGGGCAGGGAAGAAAAGTCTTGTTCAACACAAAGTTGACACTCAGTGAATGACTCTTCACTCGGGACCTGCAGGGATGGGAACAAGGTGGGTATCCAGAAGGTGACAGCACTTGCCCTGTCCTACAGTCCCTTCTGTAGGCTGTGAAGGACCTTCTTCCAACCAGCAGAGTCTCTTCCCCAGAACTCTTTCTGAAAAGGCATCCCAAAGTTGTACCTTTATCTAATGGCCCACATGAATTTGCGACTAACTTGCACATTTTTGATCTCAACAGTTCAACTTTATCTTACCTTTCTCTGCTCATAACACACACTGGTCTCCTTTCCCAAAGCAACAAGAAATTTTTTGATCTTTTGGCACACATCACTTTCCATTCCTGTAACCTCCCTGAATACATTTTTCGATGTGTTTGCTCTCATTCAACTTGTATTTTTCTTAATATATGTAAATTGATATCGCCACTTCCTTTTATCCGAGCTGGCACCAGGGATAATAGGGGCTAGACCCTGACTGAAACAAAAAGCTACTTTTCTTAGGGAGGAGCAACCCCAGCTTTACAAACCTTTTCCAGGAGTAGCCCACCAGCAGCAAAACCTTCCTTGCAAATCCCCTCCAAGCTGGAACCGATGCAGGGCTGGAGCGAAAGTGGAGGCAGGCCAACAACCATGAGCCCCCAAGCGCCACCAGATTCCCTCTCATGGGAGGCCTCAGAGCTGCTAAGTGCAGCTATGCCACAGCAGCTGTATGGCAGAGCCGGGTCCCCAGCGCCCATCCCAGCTGGCCCCAGAGCACAACCACGATGCAGACCTGATGCTACAGCCTCTACGCGTCCGCTCCAGGGACGTGCAACCAGTGTACCCTAACACAGCCGAATCTCACTGGGTCACTGGCTTGTCACACAAGACGGGGCTGCTGATGCGTGACTGTCTTTGCCCAGGAAAGGGTTTGCAGAATCAGGCCCCTCCAGCCTGCCTTCAAACAGGGAGCTTTTCCTGGATGCACGGCATCACAGTCGCATTTTAGGAGTTCTGTTAATGCAATGCTAACATACGCATGCAGCTCATTCTGCACCCATTTCCTCACCAGCAGCCTCTAGATCACTAAATGGATTTTTTTTTTCTTTTAAAGCAGACTCCCTGTTTTTAGAGTGCATATTAATTACCCTTAAGCAGGTACAAAATCAACCTGTTTATTATTGTTTCTTCGAATCCTTAATGGTAGTTGCAAGCAAATAAATCCAGTTAATGCAATAAAATGATTTATTGTCACCCAAATTTACGCCAACAGTTTAATCATAACACCTTTTCATCTGACAGACTTTCTCGGGAACAATTTGCCCCACAATTTGTCAGCAAGAAAATGGCCTTGTATAAATGCTGGGAGAAAATAAATGTTAATATGTGGCACAGTCTTTCATTCTTCTAATTGCCCAGGGAGTTTAAGGGAGACAGACTTATTTACTCACAGTAGGAAGTGTTCTGTAATAAATTATCACTATTATGGGTCTAAATAAGTCCCTGACAGTGACAGAACCGAAGGTGGAAGGGAAGCGAGGGGAGACGGCGGCGTCCTGAAAATGTACATGCCAGTAAGTGGGTCTGAGGGCATGTATGTCCCTGTTAGCAGTAACGACGCTGAGGTATTAATATTCAGGATCCATATGGGAGCCCAGGAAGACATTCCTTGCATTTTAAAGCACCTCTCAGTGCTCAGTCTTTTCTAGAGACATGGCAGAGGCTGTGACACAAGCAGCCCCCTCCTCATGCTGTGCTCTTGCTGGAAGGTGCCTGACCTTCTCCAGTGGCTGGATCCATGTGTGGGGCTGTCATTCCAGCATCTGGCCACCCCTCATCACCCACATTCACGTTGGTCCAGCCTAGAGCCTACTGCTCTCGGGGACAAGATGAACATCACCCTCTGCTCCACATCACCTGTGCCAGTGGCCTGTGCGCAGCATCTTCCTCCTTCCAGCTGTGGATGCAGCTGTGGAGGTGGGAGCTGGGGAGCAAAGCACGGATGGTAAGGGCTCGCCCTGAAGTCAGAGCCTCCAGAGCTGAGCCCAGCGCACAGCACGCAGCCACCACAGGCTTCTAGAGATTAGCGGCCTCGTCGTATGAATCCAGACATGTGCATTAACTTCTCAACTACCCGGTTAAAGTGAGGGGCTTGAAAAGTTTATCTGTCTGCCTGTACTCAGTGTAGCCATTCGTTAGCTCCTTTGGAAGATGCCCAGATGCCATAAATAATAGGAGGTGCTGTTGGCACACCAGCCGAGAGATGAGTTAAGCAGCAGAAGCAAAGACAAACGCAGCGCTCCTGGCCCAGCCACCTCTCCGGGGTCCCTCATTGCATGCCAGGCATGAGCCAAGGACCCTGAGCACGTCCTTGAAACAAGATTTGCCTATTGCCATAACAACGGGTGAGTATTGCCACAATAAAGGCAAGCTTTGGATATTGTCCCCCCCACCCCCATTATTATTATTTCTTTATTTTCTCTTCTTTTTTTTTTTCTTCCTTCTTCTTTTCCTTGTGTCCCTCTCTACAAAGCATCCCTCATTTCTCTGAAACAAATTGCCCGCAGCTTGCTTTCCCATACATCACAGAGTGAGGACCAGGCCTTATTAACGTTGCTCTGCTTTTCCCATCTATTACCCGGTTTGTTTGCACTTTTATCCCATCGTCCTTGCACAAGGGAGAAAACATCCATCATCTGTACATCTGCCAGCTGTCACAGGGCTGTCAGCACGGTGACAGCCAACATGACAAAACTGTTGTAACGCTGCGCCAGCTCTGGGCCTCTGAGTTGAGATTAAACAGCATGGAAGAAAAAATAAAAAAGGGAAAAAAAAAAGGAGAAAGAAGTGGATTTAGCTACGAATAGGAAAAATAAAACAATAAGAACCACACTGTGTGCAAAGAGAAGAGGGACGAGAGGAGAAAGCGGTAGAGTGACAGGAAATTGCTTTAGGAGGCTAGAATAAGCTCTCTTCCCATCAGAGGACAAGTCGCTCTGGTGTAAAACCCTTCGGCCCAATGCAGCTACACCCAAAGTTTCCCACTATCATCCAGCCATGTGCTGTTTTTGAAGAAGCAACCCCTGAAGAGGCCACTGCATACTGAACCTGTTCCCTCACTCATTCCTCACTTGATTCTGCCGCCTTCTCCTCTTTGTGTTTCTTCCTAACTGATCAAATTAAAAAGTGCTTCACCTCTACCACTCTCGACTGCTATTAGAGTAGAAACCAGTTAGAAATCCTCAGGATGGTAGATGGTCTCATGTTGGAGTCAGGAGAATAATCACCATCCACATGTGTGGGGGGGATCCGCAGGCTGTTAAAGATACCTTCCTCTGAAACAGGTGAATGGGTGGTGAGATCTCACAGCTTCTTGCACAGCAAAAAGTAGGGCATTGGAGCCGAGCAGGGACTCTAAAAGCAGAAAACTGGAGGAATCTCCCCCTCCCCCCGCCACCCCCAGTCACACATCATGTTACAGTGGGGAAGTCATTCCCACATTATACTATGGAAATCATAAGCGTACATATGTTCAACTCAATAAATTCACAGAGGAAAAATCCATCAAGGGCCATTAACAAATGTGTTCCTTTTGGCTCACAGGTTCCTACATAATAGATTGCTGGGAGGATATGGCGAGAGACACATTATATGCACATGCCGATACACTGTTCTGCTGCTGGCCACAGTGGACCAGGGGCTGAGAGAGAACAGACACTTCAATATTATTTTTCAAATTTCTCTTTTCCATTACATATATATTTTTAAAATTCCTTAGAAACAGAACCAGTTCCATATGTTCCAAATGCAATGTTTTATCCAACTGATAAAGCAATGTTTTATCCAACTGATAAAGCAAATATTTCATATAAATATCTTCAGAGTCTTCACAACTATTAAGATGCTGTTAAGAAAGGGAAAAGTAGAACTTTTTGTAGACTGGTCAGGTCTACAAGCTGAGAGAGTTCTCGCTGGCTGAAATGCTGTGCAATTGGCAAACCCTTCTCAAAAAATAATCCATAAAAGTTAAAAAAAAAAAAAAAAGAAAAAAGTTAGCAGAGATTATAGACAAGGAGAACTTGGCCAATCCCTTTCCCCCATACCCAGGAGCTGCCACTCACTGGGCATTGTGAGGACCACATACAGCCAAATGCTGCATTGCCATCAGGTTAGAATTAGAGTCTCTGCCAGGCTCCCACTGTTTTAGGACTACATCAGACTGTGGTTTAGCCTAGGTAGTGCCTGACACAGTGTCTCTATAGGAAGTAAGGACTGTTATGGTTAAGAAAGCATGGAAAAGCTTGTGTGTTCCTTTCCCCAACTACTTTAGTGTTTCTGCTAAATAAAAATCCATTTTTATTCTTAAGGGAGTTGAGCGGAGAGATGTTGTTTTACGTCCCGGTTTTCACCAGTGATGATGTATGTCCCTTTTACAAACTTATCTCTGGGTTTTTGCTCAGTTTATAAGCTAGGAGCAATCTTTCTTTCCTAAAGCTTCCTTCTCTCACAGTCTGGAGGAACCTTGAGATTTCCTGCCGGTGATTTAAAGGGCTATAATACTCGCAGGCTAGATTTGTTTTAGTGTCCATAAAACTCAAAAATTTCATAAAACAATTGGTGAAAATAAAATTACCAAAAAATGATGTACTGCCAGCAGACTGTATAATAGTTACGGGGGAAATGGAGAATATGATTCACTGGGGTATAAAAATGACAATGTATTTATTGCAGCGCAGTGACAAGAAACTAATTTGTCCCTTTTACTTTTCAGACAGGGCTTGAATTCCGATTTTTCTCCTTTGCCTCCGCTGAAGCAGGATAGCAACGTGCACATCGCAAGCGCTCAGCTGGAGGGACAGCAATGTAAGTTATAGCACTGTGAGAGTAAATAGCAATATTTGCCCTCTATAAAGCTAAATACTTGCAAAACCTGCAGAAATATTAACTACAAGAAGGTCCCTTTGGCTAAATTAGGTAGGTGTTCGAGCGCTGCTCCAGAAATTGGTCTGTTTGGGTGGGTGAAAAAGAGTTAATTCTCCCAAAGCTATTGTCTGTTCTTCTTGAAGTCAAACCCTGCACTTCCATGTCCCAGATGTTTTCCTCCTTAGGCTTCTCCAGAAGCTCACAGGAAAACAAAGCAGCCTTTAAAGAAACCAATGGTCCAGAGCAAAACCACAAGGAGCCAGGGAGGGATCTGGCTTGAGGAGACATGGCTTTCACTCACCTCCAAAGTCCAATGTTCAGTGCATTCCCACACTTTGCCTTTGGACAGCCTGGCCCTTTTTCCTCCAGCTGCAAGCCCGCCACAGGGAGCTGGAAACCAGAGTTAAACCATGCATTAGTTCTGGAAACCATGAATTATATCTGGAAACAGGGGAGGTTATTCCCTGAAAAATGAAGTTATGCAACTAAACCTGTTGCAGATATAAAGCAATGAAAAGATGCATTTGGTATTTCAACACGGTTGTTTTAGAGGGAAATAGGTACACAGTGAAACTCAAACACTACTACAGGAAAGGCAGCTACAAAGAAGGTGATGATCCCTGGCACAATCAAGTCAACTGCACAGGGCACGTCGACTTCAAATCCCTTTTTTGGGGATATTTTGGGGTGCCTCTCTTGCTCAAATTGTGTTGTCTGATGTAAATAAACACAAAAGGTCAGGTTCTGGAGAACAGGCAGGTACCGTCAGACTTTGGACTGCAGAGAGAGGTTCTCCCCATCACTCAGCAACATTTATTTATGTCTAAATATCTGATTCTTATTGACCATGGAGGTGAACGCAACAGTTCTGGTCGACGTCCCTTTGACACATTAGCTCTATATCATAAAGTGTTTCCACCAGCAGTCCCAGCTCTGCAAAGCCCAAAACAGAACAGGATTGATTCCAGGACTGTATAAACTGAGTTTTATGAGCCAAGTGAAGCAGCTATACACATTGCCCAGGTCATTGTCCTAAAACGCACCATAAAAATGCTCTAAATTCCCTGTGTTTTGGGGACGCAATGAAAAGCTCACTTTTTTCCAGCCTGCATGGGTCTCTGCAGTTAATATGTTTCTGTGGATTATAAAACCCCAGAATTGGATTTCAGCACAATTTCAATTTGTCTTTTCATTCTGTGCTATTAAATATATTTATTTTTATGAGCCCCCTTATTCTCTTCAGTTCCCAACAATATAGGGCATGTCCTGCCTCTTGCTCCTGGCCCATAATACCGTTAAGTCCTCCCGGGTCCCACCAAACCTGCCTAGACCTCCTGCCTAACCCAAGAGGCGCTGGACCAGCCAGACATGGGCTGACTTACAGGCTGATGGTCTGGGGACAGCCCTAACTGCAGGGTCATAACCTAAGAAAATGAACCAACTGCCTCACAGCAGCACTGCCCTTGGGAAAGGCCCTGCACACCAGCCTGCAAATACATCATTCTTAAACTTTAAGCAGCATTGCGTGTGGTTTATTACCCCAATCTCCATTTTAAAGCCCTAAGGACAGGGGAGGAGTGCATCTTTGGGACCTCTTCAACCAAAGCTAGTGCACTGCACCCATGCCCTTTGTCTCCTCTACATGGTTTTGGCTCAGGTTGGGAATTTCAGTGTTGCCATAGCCAGCAAAGCACTATGGGAAATTCCTCCAAGGTCGATGGAACCGCATGGCAGAGAGAGACAGGTCAGTCATACACCAGCTTGAGCAACAACGGTTTGGTGCACAAGATTTTTGGATTCCTTACACCAAGAACACGGTGCTTGACATTGCAAACCAACTTCTCCCTCTCTGTGAGCTCAGTGTCAGCAGTTGGAGATGCCAGGCGTCTCCTCCCTGGTATATCTCCTTCATGAGAGATGCCAGATTTTCTTCTAAGAAAACTGTTTAGCAGACATGTTTATTCACTTATTGTCCTTGAGATTTTATTCATTTATCTGCTCATTTTGATTCCATTTCCACCCAAGTCCTGTGAGAGAAAAAACTTAATTCAAGCTCCTTCCTGGGCTGTAACCTGATCAGAGAGCAGTTCACTTTTGACACGGGTTGCTGTTGCCAAAAGTAACTTGTAAACTTTGGAGGGGGGGGAATGCAACAGTATTGCTGGAACCATACAAAGTTTGTGTATTATCTGCCACCCACACACAGTGCTAACTTACACATGGCCTAAAATCTGAGGAGGAAAAGACCCAGATTTTAAATTCATTAATTCAGCTGCACAGAAAATGAGAGTCAAGAAGTTTAATATCATCCCCAGAAAACGTGTCCGAGTGACGCTGATATCCTCCCAGGTGCTCTGCAAACACACCCCAACAGTTACTCAAAGCATCCACTCCATCTCCAGCAAACCAAGTCCCGGCACTTCTAAATTTTCAGTACTATTAAGGGAAAATCCTTCTCCACCTGGCAGAAATGCAGGAACTGCTTTGTGACTATTTCTAAGCAAAGTAGAGATTTAGTTATACACTGTTTGGCTTCTTCCTATGAAGATATTATGATGATTTTCATTTTGGATTGATGATTTATTTATTTTTTAAATACCCGTTGCTAAATTACAGCTGAAGGCCAATAAAACTCCTCATACAGGAGTGTGAAGCACCCAAGCATTTAACATTTTCCTGAGATAAGCATCTTTAATCTGTCGCATTTTAGAGGTAAACTCACAGTTTCTAGTCACTGAAAACCAGCTGATCTGTGCCAACATGTAGCATCTCCCTCCTCCTGCTGCTTCAGGCCATGTGGCAACTTATGGGACAGAAGAAACCTTAAAAAGGGGTTGCTTCAAAACTGCTTTTTATTTTTATTTTTGCCATGCTGGTGTAGAAGGCCGGTGGAGAGCCAGACGTTCTCTGTTTGGTGTATCAAGCAGACATATACAGTTTCTATACCTGATGGAGGAGCTGGTAATGAATAATTTAACAAGGAATGTGAATGTATTTCCATGTGAATATAAGGAGAAACTTTTTCCCTGTGAGGGTGATGAAGCGCTGGGACAGGCTGCCCAGAGAGGTGGTGGAGCCTCCTCTGGAGACATTCAAACCTGCCTGGATACATTCCTGTGGGATTTAGTCTGGGTAATCCTGCTCTGGCAGGGGGTTGGACTAGGTGATTTTTCCAGGTCCCTTCTGACCCCTAACACTCTGTGAAGGGTGATTCCATTGCCAAAACTCACAGGAAACCCCTGACTTGATGGGGTCCAGAACACCTCAAAGTCTACAACTGTTTTTCCAGGGGTTTTAGCATTTCCCTGCACTGATTTACAGGAAGGGTTTTCCTACTGCAATGGGATATGGAACATATTCCCGTGAGCCAAACATGCATGCAGGCAGCTCACTGCAAAGCCATGGCTGCAGAGAGAGACGTGAAGGTGGAAGAAGCAGGCACACATCCCACTGCGGTTATGGAGGCCTGTCTGACAGCAAATACATCTCAGCCCACGTAACTTGGTTGCAGCCACCAATGTGACCAGACAAACCAGTTCAGGTAGATAACAGACACAGTTCTTACCTCTCACTCTTTGCAGTGCTATTTCAAAGGCAAGGTGGGGTAGATGAGGGATGCAGTCTGCATAGAGGGCTGCGATGATGAAGTTCTCCCCCTGTACTTGTGCTTGGCTGCCCTTTCTTCCTCCCTCCTCTCCCCTCCAAGAAGTTTCTTTCCAAATGTTATTGTATTTGCACCATTAATGTCACCGTCTGAGTTCCTCAACCTGCTTACAACAGCCCTTAGATCACGGATTTATTATCCAAATGCCAAGAGTCTCATTATCACTAATGAACTTTGGGAAGCAAGAGAACTTGTGCATGATGGTCTGGGTTTATTTACTCAGCTGGCAGCTTTTAACTACTGAAAAATGTTACCTCTTTAAATCATGTAGCCTGAGATATATGTACCTGCTCAAAGCCTGGTAACTGCTGACAGAAGATGCGGTGACCCTTCCTCAACACGGATTATGACCTTCAGTTATTAAACAAGATCCATTTCCCTAGACTGTGTCTGAAACAGCTTTTATGTCCAGAAATCTGAGTTATCCCAGTGTAAAGAGAGGAAATCTGAATTTTTACACTGAAGATGGGTTTTATAAAAGAATACCTGAAAGTGGATGTCAAGGTAAGCAAGCCATCCTGTCTGCCATCATGAAATTTTGTTTAAAAAAAAAAGAAATCTATTTTGATCAGCTAATCATTTACCACAGACACTTCATTTATGTAACCTCTTTCCAAATCTCACTGCTCCACAGATCATAATCCCTCAATGTGACAAAGCAACAGGTAAGTGACACGCTGGTTGTGTCACACAGCAAACATCAGCTTTGGTCCAAACCTGTGAACTTAATACTTTGATTCACACATGCAAGCTGTTAGTTTGGGATATGGAATACTGCTGCACACAGCTTTAAACCTTATAGAAAAAAATGCTGCTTTCATACCAGCAGGATTTTAGAGCCCAAATGTTCATGGGAAGCACTGGAGGCGTGAGTGTGGCTGAAACAAATTCACTTAAGATGTTGCACGCCTCCTTAGGATCGCAGGCATGCCCGAGTTCCTCCGGGCTGCGAAGCAGAAAACCACTCACAGAAACCCTTCCTAGTTGCTCTTAAATTTTGGTTTAGTACTTCTGGTCCACCCACATGCAGGCTGAAGCTTCTAACAGATCTGCAACAGCAGAGCTGATGTCCGCTGCAAAACTCTCCCCTTCCTTTTGCAATGCTGGGTAGGGCCAGCTGCTGTCAAATAGAGACCTCAAAGGTGGGGTGAAACGTCCCATTTTAACAATACCTCACAAATTCAGCCTGCTTCTCTCTAGAAATGAAGAAACCTGCACTTTAGAGATCAAAACCTGCTTTAAACATACTGCTTTGAAGAGGTGACTCAAACAGCTCTGGTTCCTGGTGTGGTCCGAGCACGGTGGTGATGCGGGTGCACGGAGTGGGGAGCAGGCACTGCAGCTCTGTCACAGGGTGAAGGAGCACAATGGAAGTTCTGCAAACAGAAAAAAGTCCCAGAGAAGTTTCCAAGAACAGTTAATTGCACCATTTCCATTTTCCTCACAAGTGCATATGCTCCTGCAGGTTACCTTGACACACAACAAATCTTCAGCAAGCTATGACTGTCTGTGCGAAGTGCAACGTGTTGGCTTGAGAAAAAAAATAAAAGAAAAAGAAAAAAACCCTATTCCATCTTCATGCCTTAAAAAAAAATGGAGACAGTTAAGACATTCAGATAATGACAGTAATTTCCTCCCCTTTTTTGACTGACAAACCACCACCATCATCCAAACCATGCTGTGTCACATCACCTCTTGCCCATCCCTTTGGAGCCTGAAGTGCATTTCCTTGATTCCAGCTGCAGAAGTTCCTACAGCTGCCTCCAGCTTTTCAAAGTGGAAATAAATTCACCATGAAAAGCCATTTTGACAGCCCAGCGTACTGCTGCCTTGGCCTGCCTTGGATTTCCAGCAGCAGGAGGAGAGCGGTTTCAAATACTTTTGGTGTAGTTGATGGCAACTGCTTGCCAATTCCTTACTTAGACCTGAGTTCCCAAATGATAAAAATACAAGTGAACACCTCCATGGAGATAGATCTAGATATATAGATAAGTATCATGAGTATATGTTGTCCACCACACCAAAAAAAAAAAAAA
>VZTU01000768.1:831653-859162 GCA_013400835.1 Zapornia atra
CCAAAAAAGTATAAGTAGCTCAAAAAAAAATAGAGGTTATGGGTTTTTTAACTTACATTTTTATTTGCCTTCTAGTTTCTGAGTCTTTACAGTGGAGCCAGATCACATTTTAAAGCCATTCTCTCAAACCACAATTACTAGAAATACTTTAAAACAAAAGCCAAGATTCTCCTGCAGTCATTTGCCTCCAGGAGCTGGGACTATAAACACAAGACGGAATATCTGGAGGTTCAGTAAAAGCACAAGAGCAGGCAACACTGTCTCCATTTCAAAGCATTAAAAGGGTATTTAAAGCTCCAGTCACTGGAGGGTATAAACCAAGTACTAAAGGTTCTGTGACTAGAGCTCTTATTACACAAATGAATTTGCCCAGCTCTAATTTTATAGATAAAGCTCAAAAAGTAAGTATGCTGTGTAAAAGGTTATTGATCAATCCACTCAGGCAAGTAGCCCTCACATCAATGGGCAGAGGCAGACAGGGTACCAAAAGCTGCGTGTCAACTCGGGGCGAGCTCCAGTGGGTCAGCTTGACTTTGCTGATGCGAGATCCAGACAGGTCCTTTGTTGGGCTTTAATGGCCACCTTCAAAAAAACCTGTCTGGTTTTCTTCTAGATACTCAACTTCTCTTGGAAAGCAAAACTACCCATGAGACAGAGAGGGGAAAAAAGGGGGGAAGGAAGATTTAGAACAAGGTGGGTGTCAGAAGGGTTTAAAAGCTTCAGTTAAATACAGCAGGAGTTGGCACACTCGGGTTTTATCGTCAATTTTACATTCACATAAAGTTTTACAGCTGCAGGTGACCCCTCGTGCCTCCCGCCGCAGGCGTGCTGGCGATGACCGGCCCGCTGCCCTGCTCCGCTCCTCCACCCCCTCCCCTCTGTCCCTGATTGAGCGTTTATCCAGTGCAAGCCTGAAATTAAATCCTCACACCAGCTTACTGCAAGAGGAGAGGAGGGGGCAGCAGGATTGGAGCCTGTCTTGTAAAGCGAGGCTTTCCCTCTTCGGCACGTGCTGAGCCCTGACGCAGCTCATAACACCCCTTGCACATCGCTCACCCACCGCAGTCAGGGATGCAGGGATGTGCAGGGGCTGGTCCCGCTCTGCTGCCTCAGGACCCTTCTCCTGCAGCTTTGGAGCAAAGGCTGAGAATAGTGGTGAGAAAGGTGGGTGTTGGGAGGTGCTGAGTGCCACAGAGCCCACTCGAGTTACCTGTTGTGGGATCATCTCCAGGGGAGAGAGGGAACCAAGAGGGGCTGTGTTATACCAGCAGCGAGGGCAGGGTACTGGAGGAATGAGCATACACAGAAGCTGGCATCAAATATTTTGCCTTTTTTTTTTCCCCCTCTCTCTCTTTTTTATCCCCTCCTTTTTTTTCCCCTTTAAATAGAGATTAAGGTCAAAGTTTTGTGAATTCATATTGTTTTCTCTTAACCACTTCAATCAAGAAATTGCTATCAACAAACTCAGAGAGGGGAAAGGAGTGAGAAAAAGCCAAGCTTCATCATGACATCAATACAATATTTTCCAGCAAAATCAGAAAATATTTTGAAGTTGACTTTAGGTGTTGGGTTTTTAAAATGCTCAACATAAACTGTTCTGCCCAGTTCATGATATTTTTTTTTCTTCAATCTCAAATCATTCAACCCCCTAAACTGCCACAGTAAGCTGACAAAGTCCTTCACACACAGCTTTCACCCCTTCCCTGACACATTGCATGCTCAGCTGTAGAAGAGTGCACTCCTTGCAGCATACCAAAGAGCACCCTTGGTATGCTCTGGGGAAAAACAACCATGAAAGACTGGAGGGTCTGGGACAAGAGAGGATGACAGAGCATGGAGCAGGGCACCCATCTCCTCAGCTGCAGAGGAGGGAGAAGTTTCTGTCCAGGAGCCCCATAGGTCTTTAAAATGAGGTAGGTGAAGAAACAAACACACTGCACAAGAACAGAGGCTCCTTTCATCTCACCTCTTCCTGCATCCAAACAATATACCACTTAAAGTTGTCTAGTCAGAGACAATTGAAGACAGAGCAGCAAAACAAGAGCAAACAAGGAGATAAACTCTCTAGGAACATTTCTTATCATGGATAAATGCCAGGTGAAGACATTCTATCTCAAGAGCATCAGAGGTGTGTCCATAAAGCCTAGTCTCTCACCTATGGTTTCTCCAAAGGACACAATCCTCCCCTCTCCATGGACCCAAATCTGTAATGCTTTATAGTGGTCTCTTCTTTACCTTACACCATTTAAATCTTCCATTTAATCACTGTGAATACTGGTTGGTCTAACAAACCTGAACACCTGAGGCACATCTTGTCATTAAGCAACAATGCTGAAGTTTGTGGTGGGGTTAATCTAAGATGTAACATCAATATCCCCAGATCAAAAGGAGCAGTGTGGGCTGCAGAGCCACGATCCTCCCCCAAAACATCATTAAGCTAAACCAGAGATGGGAAAACAGCCGAGTCATGTTGTTAACCAGCTGACCTCTGGTTCCAGCTGGGATAGGTAGAGACATTGCTGGTGAATCAGCTGCCTCAGGCATTGCAAAGATAGGGTTGAGGATTCAAACCAGCTAATTAAGGAAGTTTGGAAAATCAGATAATGCTTTCCAGCATACTGTGCTGCTGTTGTGCTAGTTGTCCTGAGAATCAGAGCAGAGTGAAGTCATCGTCTAGTAAAAACTTAATTGGCTTTTCCCTTACACTGATGGTATACTTAGTAGCATTAATCACATCCCGATTAATGATTGACTTCAAAGCAAGACTCTTACTTCACCAGCGGATCTGCAAGAGCTCCACCACCATTAATGGATTTCACATGATTCTCCTCCCTGTTTTAAAAAGAGAGAGAACAAGGTAGGAGGATGCTACCACCTTAGCGTGGTATGGAAATGCTGGGCAAGAAAGACATGAGCCTGGAGCCTCGACTCCAGCTCCGTGCTGCACGTCAGAATTTTGGAAGCTCAGCTCGTGGCACTGGGAATGAACAGCCAACCATCCAGCTTGGGTTACCCCCTGTATATACACCAACAGCTAAAAATAAATCTGCAAAATAAAAGCTCCCGCCTGGCGCACCAAAACACAATGGGCATCAAATTGCATTAGAATGTTTATATTGAGGAAAATTGCATCCTGCAAACTTAAATTATCTCTCTCCTCCCTCTCCCCTCCCACCTGCCACGGCCCATTTCCTATTATATTTTTCTAACAAACCAATAGATGCTTGAAATCACGGAAAGCCATAAAGAATTGGAATCAAATTAAGTCTACATTCTAACTGCATTAGGTGCTGTCAAGCATAGTTTACTCACTCTTCACAGTTCTATCTAGAGGCTAAACAATTTTGTACCCTTTCTCTACTAATCAAAACTGATTACTCTGATAATGGACCCCTGACGCTGAACACTTTATGAAGGTAAATTATGCCATATCGAACAGGAAGGGGAATGGAAAAATCACCCAGAGATAAATAGGTCTAAAGATGCATATATTGATCTCACACTCATTCTTTCTCTCTCTTTCAATGTCTGCAATGGTTAAAGGTTCAATCAATACTTGCAGTGCTGTAATGCCATCTTTTATGATACCATCATAATTGGTTGTTACCACTGTGTACCCTCAGACTGGCTTGTGCTGGAGCCTTTTATAGCTGAGGTCTTTTGTTTCTTCCCTTCCCAGGTCACACAACAGGGGCAGGTTAAATGGCCCCAGTGGTTCCTGAATTGGGCCCTGCCTGTGCACCAGGGCAAGGGGAGGACAGGGATGGTTGGCCACACGCTGAAACTGCTGGGAAACTCAGCCACCAAGCATCTTCTAACACATTTACCATGAAACGTTCAAGTACAAGCAGATCTTACAGTTGAGGATATTGATTTTTGATTGTGAGAGAAAATATGCCTTTATTGTTCCAGAGCCTCAAAACTCTTCCTGTCCCCAGAAAAAAGGATGGCTTTGGATTACGAGGCCTTTTGCAGTTAACAGAACAGACTGCTCAAGGGAAAGGAATCCTGATTTGGTGCCTACCCAGGGTAAACTTTAATAGTTTTGAACCATTCTGCCAAAGGACAAAGAATAAAACTGTTTCCCTTCCCCACCCCAGTGATTTCCCAGCACGGTGCCTTGGCGGCCTTCTCTGCAGTGGATTTAGGGTCCTGAGAGATCAGGCTGTTACAGGGAATACGGTGCACACCTCCAGAAGAGAGGAGAGGCAATATAAGGTTTCTGAGATGTTGTATTTTCACTTTGGAAAACCTGCAATTTGCTCACATTGATTTTTGCCTGCACTGGTTTCCGAACACCCTCTGAAGCGCCTACATGAGATACCACCAGTACAGGCAGAAAGGTGTTCTTGCCCCTGGGTAGAAACCACTCTATTTTCAGTCCAGGCTCAGTGTTCTCTTTCTCATACAGCTGTTTATTTACTAAAAGGAAATACTGTTTTTTCATGGAAGCCAAAGGCCTGCTGAGTGGAACACATCAGCTGCCGGTTTTAGCCCCTGCCCTCACTGGAACAGAATAAGAACTGTTTGTGTTGCAAAGACCTCACCTTGCTGAACATGGCTCTGCATCGACAATAGCCTCTGCTACCAGAACAACACAAAGATCCCCCTCAGCCACCGAAAGCAATATAAGCATGAAATTCTCTATAATCACAGGTTAGGGCATGATATGAGCTTGTGCAGGCTTCAAGAAACCTCCTCTTGGGAATCAGTTGGCAAAAAAATAGAAGAATAAAAACCAAACAAACAAAAAAATCAGCATACAGCTCTCTGTGTAGCTGCATTAAAGCTCCATGGAATAAGAGTGCCCCCTGATAAAATTCCTCCATTGCATCCATAAATATTCCATAGAATTCTCTCATGGCATCTATAAATATTCCGTGTTTCACTCACACCTGTGAAACAACAAAAGCAATGTGCATTTGACTTTTTTTAGTTCTAGATGTTTAAGTAGGACTCAAAACAACGGGGAGATTTGTCGCATCAAATACAAGCTTCTATTGTAAGTGTACAGCAACAGCCAGCACAGGCGATCACGAATAAAAACGTTCAATTAACAAAATCTTAGTTCAACTGGTACCAAATTACATCTTCTATTTTGACACAACATCCATGCAGCTCTCTATACCCTGTTCTCCCTCCTTACAAGACATTCTGTTCTCTTCCCACCCCATCAATCTCCAGAAGACCGAAACACGCAGCATCCCACTAATACAGGGTAACTGCTTCCACAGTAGACCATAGGAAAACAGAGAGAGGATCCCTCTGGAAGGTCAGCAGTGCTATTCTGTGAACGTTTCATTTAAGAGTTAAAAAAACCAAGTAAGGCTATCAGGAGGCAGGTAAATACATACACACACACATAACAAAAGAAAAAAGGAAGAGAAGATGCATCAGGGGTCTATTTCCCACCCATCATTACACTCATTGTAGAAAAGACCATGAAGTGTCCTAACAAAACCATTCTACCACAAGGGGCAACTGGGCTTTAGTACAGTCATCAACCTACTCAGCTGAAGGAGAGGTTTTTATAAAGCTACAGCTGCTGTCCTGATTTGGACAAAGATATCTGCCTGGAGAAATCTAGAATGGGCTTTGGTTCTAGGAAAAGGAAGTTTAATCTGGTTTAATTCATTAAGCTAACTCTTACGCAAAGTAGGAGATTTTAGTTACCAAAGGTGAGCACAACAGCTTGCATCAACATCTGAGAAGGCTTTTTCACACCTCTTCGGGTCTCATTCAGAGATGTCTCACTTTCAAAACAACTGGTTTGTCAGTGAATATTTACAAACCAAAACATGAAGAACTGGTGCCCACAGACCAACACCAGCCTTAAAACCACCACAGTCCCCACCCAAGCCCTGTCAGTCACTGCTGACACCCAGGCATCTGTGTGTGAAAGCCATGCACCGGCATCCGGGGCTGTCCATGGATGCTCAGCAAGACGAATGTCCTCCTCTCCGAAATGAGATACCTACCCCACAAATCACTGCTCTCTTCCCCCTGCACCTTCCTTTCCCTCTAACCTTCTTCCATTACTCATCCACTGGAAGAAAATGCAAAGAGTAATAATAATTAGACAAGAACAAATAGCTGGACAGCGCTATGGATGGCGTCTTCCACTAAATAACAGGCCGTTACCATACCAACGGGCGGGATGAGTGCTGGTCTAACGGTGCTCACAGGCGCTCCGGCACTGGCACATCATCTGTTATCCCACTGCTTGGGCTGGCCTCGCCGAGGCACGAGGCGCTGCCCAAGTCCTCTGGGCCCATCAGTTTAAGTCAGGAGACACCAGTGTTTCTCATGAGGGAAAGCCTCCATGGTAGCAGAAAATTAGGTGATGGCTCAGCTTCATTGTAGAGGGAGGGCACGGAGGGACTAAGCAGTTATGGGGAGGGGATGGACCTCAGGTCCATATGGGTAAAGGCAGCATCCACACTCTCACTCGCAATTCCTGCAGGCAAACTGGCTAGCCAAGGCTGTCTTGTATAAAAAGCCAGAAGTTGTAGGAACACCCAGAAACTGGAAGGGAGAAAGCAGGAGAGGGTTTGACAGCCTTGGTCCTTCCAACAGCATGGGATCTGCTGGATTACTCAGGCATCCAGTGACACAGGGCCAGCAAGATGATCTTGCTGAAAGCCTAAAATGCTTTGCTGTGTCAGAGGATGACACACATAAGAGATCTCACTTGAAGAGAGATCACCAGCCATGTGAGGCTTGGAGTTCTTATCACTGTGAATGGCCTTCTGACATAACATGTTTACAGCAACAGCCCAGCTGCACGGAGACGTGGATGCATTAAGGGAGAGCAGAGCATCTCTGTTTTATGGGTAGACATAACAAACACTTCTTGTGATCCTGCTAGCAAAGTTAACAACAAATCAACTTCAGACACTTTTGGAAGAAGCCAGTTGCAGAGAAGGGGTGCTCTTTGACAGCAGCATGCACCTTCCCACCCGTGTGCTGCTGCTGCTGCTGCAGGGGGATCCTGGCAGATGTTCAATCTCCTTCTTAATTTTTCCTGCCTGCCCAAGCATTGCAGCTGATGGAAGTAAAAGTACAAAACCCAACAGGCCCATGGGGGTATAACACCCAACATGTTGTGCAAAAAATACTTGGGGACCCAGAAGCCGCACAGCCAAAATGACTGATCTCTTAAAAACCTTGATCATCGCCCCTTGTTTAGGTCATGATGTTTGGTTCAAAGAACAGGGCTGGAAACACCAACCACCAAGAAGCACAATCGTACCTTTACAAAGGGAGAGAGGTGCAAAGGGTTGCAGTGGGGTAACCTCCTTTCATCACTACCTGTCCAAACTCTCCACGTTGTAAGAGCTTCCAGCAAAGGGAAAAAAAAAAAGACTCTGAGGTACTGCTTCCAGGTTTTGTATCCTGTGGCAGGATGGGGAGATGGGACAGGAAAAAGCCAAACATTTTTTCAACTGTTGTAAAAAGTAGTTAATGAACAAACACTTGTTCCAGTTCATACTCTGCAAAGGTAATAAATTTGTCTCCCCAAAGTTTTTATTTAAGGTTTTATGATGAGGCTTAGTGATCACACATTGATTTAATGAAATTAATTAATCTCTCGCTGATCTGTCCTTGCTGTATATAAAAATAGTCAATGTCCCAATTGAAATTTGCAATACATTTCCAATGGTAACCCTGTCTGTCCCAATAAACACTATCTTCTGCTTTGAGGGCCTTCAAATCTGAGTTTAAGGTGTAGCTGTTTCTACTGTCATACAGAAACCTGAGGAAGCCAACAAATACTTTAACCTCTCTCTCCTATCGCTAAGCTACACCTTCTCTGTCAGCTTCCTTTGTGGTCTCTTCTCTTCCCCCCAAAAAACCTCCTCAGAAAGATGTGTCAGTTCCTGTGCTAAAATTATTCATGGTACACATGCTTTTAGGACACCACACGGTCACTACGACAGGGACCTCATGTATACATTGAGTTCGTATTTATTTCATCTTCCTTCACTCCACAAGGGACGTGGGCAAAAGCCAGACAGGAGCCAGTGGAAGCAATCTTTCACAAAAACTAGCAAAAGGGTGGGGGTTTTCCTTTCTTTCTGAGCCAAAAGGACAAGTCCCATGCAACTCTGCTCTCCCAATACTCAGGATCTTAACAACCACAGCAAAGGCAGGTAAAAGAAAGTGCCTGAAGACAACAGTTCCTGTGGACAGATAACACTGCAAGTGCTAGGATAAATATAAAATAGGTCAACAAAATAGCCTAAACGGACCCTCCTCTGCTATTTCTGGTGAGTTCTGGGATGCTCCCATTCCTAAACACATCAAAAACCAGAATAAAATGGCATTTCAGCCACCAAGTCGTCAGGCAGATCATTGAGTTTCTGCCTCACACTAACGTCTGAAGTACATGAAATAACCAATAAAAATATTGAACAGAAGGAGTTATTCTCATTTGCTGCTTTTTCACACTACAGATGAACATATCCATGAATTATTCACTTAAAATCCTCAAACCTGCAAGGAGTTAGCTGGACCTTTGCCTAATCTCATCTCAGGCATTTCACTTGCATCCTGCATTCCCCTCACTCCCCATTTCTATTGCAAGTTGAAGCAAAACTTCCCTGTATCTATTTCTCCTTCCCTCTACTTGTGGAGCTAGTTCAGCACTCAGCTTGCTTCAGATACTGCGAGAAGACCAGATACTACTGGGATACAAGCAGTGAAAGATGCTTTACTTGACCCTGCTTTGCAATGGCACAGACTAAGATGATCTCTAAGATGAGCTGCTTCCCAACCTCCAGCCCTCTGTGAATCTCTGGCTGCAGAAATACAGACATGGATGGACGGTAATGAACATGACACTTTGCTAAGGTGCAAGACAAGGTGACTCTGAGGTCACTGGAGAATCTAGACCGCCACCAAGATGAATATTGTAACCACTCTTCATCTGTCTAGTGAGGCTTTATAACAGCCAAAAGCCTGAAATACCAGAATTTGAGTTTCCTGCTAGGTTCTACACTAGAAATTCAGCTAAAAAGCCTGATCTAGAAGATGCTATAAATAAAACTAAGGAGGTTTGATTTCAGGTGATGTTATACATAGGTCTAAGCTGCCAGAGAAAATTATCAAGCATGGCAATTCACAAATAATTGCTCTAAATTATGTCTTCAATTTCATGACTCCAGAAAAAAACTCACCATGCAGTGTTATTTTTTTAACTGGGACAAAAGAACAAATGCAGTGGATAAAAGTCCCTCTTATACTAGGACAAAGCAATCGTAGAGTACTAAAACACCTGGGTTGGTTTCAATCACAGCAAAGGTCTTATTTATACTCTTATTTTTTCCTTAGCACTTACACCCCTTGACAGACAGCAGGTTCTGCACTTACTCAGATTGCAGACCCCTGAAATTTTCTTACCTGAGGCGTGACATGAGATGTACCAGTGTAAGCCTTTATCAACAAGCTTGTTACAACGAGGTGCAACCTTTGTGGGCTCTTCAGCAGTGGCTGTGGGAGCCTGTCTGCAGGCTGGAGATGACTCCTAGAAAGGTTGGATGGATGTTCCCAATGCACAGCAGCACTGCAAACAAGGTCTTATCCAGCTCTGGGGCAAGTTTTGGTACATGAGGTGGTCAAGGATAGCTGAGGCTTGTGGCCATGTCAACATGGCAAGTTGACCTGAACCTGTGTCAAAAAGCAAGAGAAATGAGGGCATTAAATCCTCCTGGCATTTCAGGGGGAAGAAGGCAGGGAATAAACATCTGTTAATTGAATTACTGGCCCCATTTGAAATGCCTGTGTCCTGTGAGTGACCTGCCATTATCTGCATCTCTCAGCTTCGTGCCATCAGAGGGCTCCAAGCAATACAAACAGTCCCATCTTCCCTATATAGACTGGTCCAAGAGCCTTAAGGCTCCAGCCTTGCAGGGCACCACCAGCAGTGGGACCACCACAGGAGTTCAGAGCGGCTGGCTGAGACAGCAACACCCACTTCATTCTGCAGCCTGAACTTTGGGGCACAACTCCAGTCTAAGATTTCTAGGCCAGGTCCCACAGGTGTCCCAGCAGCAGCCTGCAGAACTGCTGTCCCTCCCCAGCATTACTACCCCCTCTTTTCCCTCCACTACAAAACCCAGTTGGTTTTCACACCACCCCCATCACCCCCCCATTCAATAACAGCAAACCTTCAAGCATTTTGGTTCCCTGGCTGTGCCTCTCCGCAAAGCTGCTCTGTCCCTTTTGCACTTAACAAGACAAAGAAGATGGTTAACAAGAACTTTTGCAGATACATTGTATTTTTATTTTTAAGACCTTCGGAAGCCAACTCATCTGCTCTCATGGGCTCCTTGCTGATACGTCTCACTTTATTAGTGACTTTGGCCTTGAATGTCTCAGCTGTTTGATCAATACCGCAGGGGGTCAGTGATATTTTCTCACTTTTAGTGTCTCGCTGCCTTTAACTTTGTCACCTGATGAACAGCACTACCCCTGGAACGCTTATCTCGTATCGATTTTCTCCAGCCTCCTGCTGCATTCCCAGCTGTCCCACCATTTCCCCCCCTGTCACCACATGCCCATTTAACGTTAACTTATCCCCTTTCTCCCAGGCTCCTCATTCTTACAGGGTCTTTTACCCACCCCCTCCTCCCCATCCTTCCCCCAACAGCAGATTGTCAAAAAAACAATTTCCTTTTTTCACCTGACTCATTGTTATCCTTCAGCCTTTTATTGTTTGTCAGCCGGGCGCCCGCCGCTCCGCACTGGGATGAGTGGAGGAGAGATGCTAAGTTGAAGCAGATGTTCAAAAGCCCCCTGGCTCCCCCCCCGGCCGTACCACCCCACCTGATGGGCTCAGATTTACTATGGGTTTGGGGTGATGTGGCCAGGTGAGAGGGACCCTCAGCCCTGCACTGCTGTCCTGCATTTCAGCCCAGCCTAGATTTGGAGCAAACAACAGCTTGTGGTAGGCTCCAGAAAGCAGCTTGTCATACTTTGCACCTCTCAAGACTAGAGAGGTGACTGACAGCTACTGAAAGCTCCATTTATAAGGGAGCAAGAGCTTTAATACTGTTAGTTGTAACTCAATCATACCTGATACAGATGCCTTTGCTCGGGGAAAGGGCCACAAACGGAGCAGACATCTAATTCCTGGGTTTACACTGGGCTGGCTGGAAGAGTAGAGAAATGAGGGATGCAGGTTTTACACCAGTAAGAAAGAAGATAGGATTTCTTCATGGATTTTTCCTGACATCAAAACCTTTTCAAAAGATCCTTCTACGCAAACTCTGTTCCCAAGAGTCACACACCTTCCTGATAGTTGAGCAAAAAGGCTCCTAAGCAGGAAGTCCATCTTCCTCCCCAGGAGTAAAACTTTTCCTCCCATCTCAGTAGCTCGGAAAGCAAAACAGAATGGTTTTCCTATGGCATGGAAAAAGGCAGAGCACCATCAAACGCCTTCCAGTTGTCCGTCTTTAAAATGACACCAACTTAAAGACCAAAGGTAATTCCCCTGCAAAGTGCAACCCTCCTCAAGGCACAGGGTGCTTACTTGCAGAATCACGGCAGGTTAGGAGCTGAAGGGACCTTGAAAGATCACCTAGGCCAACCCCCCTGCGAGAGCAGGATCACCCAGACTAAATCACACAGGAACACATCCAGGCAGGTTTGAATGTCTCCAGAGAAGGAGACTCCCCAACCTCTCTGGGCAGTCTGTTCCAGTGCTTGATCATCCTCACAGTGAAAAAGCTCCTCCTTATATTCCCATGGAGCTTCCTCTGCTCCAGCTTGCACCCACTGCCCCTTATCCTATCGCTGCCATCACTGAAAAGAGCCTGCCTCTGTCCTCCTGACTCTCGCCCTTTACATATTTATAAACATTAATAAGGTCATCCCTCAGTCTCCTCCAAGCTAAAGAGACCCAGCTCCCTCAGCCTGTCCTCATAAGGAAGGTGTTCCACTCCATCATCTTGGTGGCCCTGTGCTGGACTCTTTCAAGGCGTTCTATGTCCTTCTTAAACTGAGGGCCCCAACACAGCAGACCTTGCTCTGAACAGCTGGAGCACGAAGAAGCATTTCCAGCCACATCCCTGGCAGTAGGTCACTGGTGTTAGGACTCACAAGGCACTACCAGAGGAGAAGCAGTTCAATCCACACTCAACATCTGAGACATACCCCCAGGCACAGGAAGAGCTGCTCCTTCAACCAGGACCAGGCTCTTTTCCAGAGCTGTGGGCTCTCTACCCCACGAGCAGCTGCTAAGGGCAGCATACTGTTCACATCTTCAGCTGAGAAGCGGTTTCTAGGGAAAGAATCTTACAAACACACCTCAATTTAAAGTGAACTACGAGCAAAACAAATTCATTCACCTGGAATAAAAAATTTCACAGGATCCAAAAGAGTATTTCTGATTTCGCATTCCAACAGAAAAACACAAAGTAAAGAGATGTTTCACCTGATACTCAACACTGAAATTTAAGTTTCCCCCAAACACATAAGAAGTATCAATTATTTGCACAGTCCTGTTTTCAGTCCCATTGGAGCTACCTAAGTGGGAGCCCACTCCCACTGATTTCAGCAGGCCAGATCTCATGGGTTTCCATATTATTTTCCTGTTACCAACCCTGACTGTTGGCCTTTAGAAGTCCTGAGCTCAGGGATGCAGAGATGGTGAAAGGTAATCACTTACCACTCTCTGTTTTTACCATAGGCTGTTGGTTTGAATTGTTCCATTTTTAGGCAAATACTACAGTTAATTTTAGGGAGACCACTCCACTGCACGAACAAAGGAACAGTCCTCTACAGTGCTTAGCCCAACATTTCCCTGATGTATACCTTCTTAAATGTTTATTTTCAATGAATGCCTCATCCTTTAGCAGTCAAACGTGTTCCTACCTAACCTACCTTAATACAGTTTAGTCTTGCATCTACATACTACGCAGCCTGCTCTCCCCCTACGCAGTCACTGCAGATCATTTGTAAGCATTCAGAAAATGACTTCTTATTTCTAATAGATCATACAGGGGAGGGAGAAGGGGGAGTAATAATCTTATTAGCAGAAAAGAATCACTTCCCTCTGCATTTTGGCCTGTGGTGCTGTAAGCATGAGCGCTGCTATACAAGCGTTCCCTTGGGCACATGCTGTGGTGGTGCTGGGCAGGGCCAAGGGACTGAAATGCTCCAAAAAAGGAAGATGGGGCAGTGCCTGGGGCAGATCATCTCCCACACCCAGGGAAAAACCACAAGCGAGGAGTTATTTGTAAAACCATCCAGCTGAATGCTCACTAATAAGGAAGCCAGGGGTCGAGGTGACAGAGGTGATCACCACCGGACAGATGAAGCAGCGGGAGCAGAAAGCACGCAGCAGGAACAGGGAACAACATCACTGAAGGGTTTCACAGCAGCTTGTTTCCCCACCAGGACTAGCAGGAAAGGAATCGGAGGCAAACAACCCTTTTTGCACAGCAAGGAAACCAGAGTCCCAGGGAGTGGAAGAAGAGAGTGAAGGCAGGTGCTGCAGAGATCACCTCTCCTCTCTGCAAGATGTTGAATATTAAGGAAAAAATCTGCAATATGAGGGTGGTGGATCATGGCAACAAGTTGCCCAGAGAGGTGGTGGAGGCCCCATCCTTGGAGCCATTCACGGTCAGACTTGATGGGGCTCTGAGCGACCTGATATAGTGAAGATGTCCCTGCTCACTGAAGTGGGTTGGACTAGATGACATCTAAAGGTCCCTTCTAACCTTACACATTCTATGATTTTATGATTCTATGTTTGTAGATCCTGGCCTCCCCACTTCCTTCTGCTGAAGCCACCCTGTCCCAAATGGGTCTCACCACTCCTTTGCTCCTGAAGTGGAGGAGGACAATGCACATTTCTAGGGTGCCTGGTAGCGTGTCCCTCTCCTGCCCGCCGGCAGCTCTCAAACTCTAGGTCTTACCATGCCTCCCCCTGAGCCATCCCACAGACTGGAGCAGCAGGGCCACCAGAAACCCTCCAGCCCTGCACACCCCTGCCCAACACAGAGCTTTTCCCTCAAGCAGCTTTACCCGTTTCCCCATTCCCAAGCGCGGTGCAGCACGAGCGGTGCATGGCCAGCCCTCTCCCAGCCTCCCCCCATTAGACTCCCTGATTTAACGTGCGTGGGCTCTTTTATTCATCTAACAAGTTTATTCCTTTGTCAGGTGTGGCCCCGCAGCAGAGACGGATACGCGGGGAGGAATTTATCGCTCTAACAAGTTTATTCTTCCAACAGCTATTCATTTATGCAGACTCCCCTCTATTTGGCATCCTTGTGCATAAGTGGAGGCAGGCGGGCAGCCCCCTGCACAGAGCGAGCCTGCATTGCCCTCCTGCGGCCGGCCGCTGGATCCGACCGCCCGGACATTAATCATAGCAGCAGGAGTGTAAAATTCAATTTTACCTCTCCATTCATTCTGAGATGAGTTGAAGGCCGGCCTTGTACATATAAACCACACTTTACTTCATCAGAGCCCTGGTAACAAATGGAGTGTCTTCTTCGGGGAGTTTAACCATCAAAAAACACCGCACCATTTAATTCCACGCGTGCCTAGGGTCAAAGAAGGAGCTCTTGGCATCAGCAAATGCTTCAGCCCTCAGCTGCGCAGTAAACTATGTTTTAGAGATTGTTCCTCAATACGAAATGATCAGTCCATTTATCTGCTAAAGCAGCCTGTCTCTTTGTTCAGTCTCCCAATATTTTTTCCGCTGACCTGATCTGGACAATAAACCAGAGTCATCTTAAGATATTCACCGTTCAATTTGTTACTTGAGTGCCTCCGAGCCCAGCTGTCCCTGCTCTCAGCACCACAGACTCCCCAGCCTTCACCATTAACCCCAGCGCCAGGGCCAGACTCACCTGACCCTGGTCCAGACCAGCCCCATGACACTGCCTGCTGTGTCCAGCTTACAGGGACAGGTCCTTCAGCTGCAGTAACTGCATGGTCCCAGCTACTGCTGTGTCCCAAAGCCTCAGCAAGGCGTTCTGTCCAATGCCCCTCTCGCACCGAGTACACAGACTGTCCTTGCAAATGGATTTTGGTCTCACTCCCCGGGGAGCTGCTCTGTAGAGCTGCAGCCTCACCTGTAGCTGGTGCTTCTCACCTGTAGCAAAAGGAAGCTGAGCTGTGCTCAGGGGGTGCAGTGTACCCCACTTTTCACCCTCCATCTCTCTCTTTAGAGGTAGCGAGTTTTACCACATTCTGAAGGGGGTAAAAGGGCTCTAAGCCTCATCATGGTCTCCTAAGTAAACACATCCTACACTGCGCGATGGCTCAAGGGTCAGCATTTACCCCTTATCTATCTCATAATTTTGACTTTTGCAGCAGTGTGGTGCTGAGGTCCCAAGAGCTAAAGCCAGCAAGTCAATGTCCTTCCAGCTCTTTGCACACTTACCAGCCAAGGTCAATGGAAGGGTGTAGCTACGTCTGACCCCACAGAGGGGAATGTGACTCGTGCAGAGCTGTGTCACTGTTGGCCATCAGCTTTCTAATGGCCTCTGGGGTCTGGGTTTCCAGATTTGGAACTGGTTCACGTATGTCTACATCCCCTTACTGTTAGAAACTCAGTCCCAGGAGATTGTTCACAGCACCACAAATAACTGAGCTCCCACCAGGACCATCACCTCACACTTGCTTTTCCCTGGCTACCTCCGTTGCGTTTCCCTCTAAGCAAGCTGAATGCCATGAACCGTGTCCTCTCGCACCAAGAGTCCCTTTGCATTGCATGGAAGATTAGACACCTATGCAAGGCTGTGGTGTCTGCTACAGGAGCCAGACAACCAGAAATTAGACCCAGGTTCCTGACTCACGCCCAGAGCCCTTCCATGCATGTAGCTGTAAATAACTAATGCAAGTTTACACTGCAGTGATGGAGGTGTTTAATCTTGAAAGACGTTAAAAGAGCATCCAAACCACTGAACCATACTTGCTGTTCAGACAAGAAGCTGCCTAGAAAAACTGCTCTTTATAATTATGAATTTTGACCCACTTGCCGTTTTTCCTTATGGATTTGCCATGTGTTGCTCTGCTCGGGAGTTCCACGGTGCCCACTCAGCTTTCTGTGAGCACCGAGATTTTAACAGCAACCTGCAGATGGCAGGAGCTTTCTCATCAGCTTCCTACCTTGATTGCATCCCACCAACACTTCAGCCAAAGCAACGTGGCCACACAGGAGTACACAACAAGCATTGAAAGCCTCAAACGCAGCGCTTTCATCTCATTATGAAGCCCCAGAGAGTTGGAGGGCTGGGGGTGCACAGCGTGTGTGCTGAGCACAGCCTGGAGAGGGGAAGCTTAGGTGGCTCAGGGGCCATAAGCTGACTTTCCCCCACAAAAAAAAACCCTTTTTCATTAAAAAGGTTTTGATCTTTCTTCCTTCGCCCATGCTTTGAAGTTTCACTCCGATTCTATTGTTTTTTGGGGGTTGTTTTTTCAAACACAAGAGGAGGGGAGTAATGCTTACTTTTAAGTCTGAGTCTTTCTGCAGCGGAAAAACAAGGGGGGAGAGACATTTGGCCAACTGCTTTCTGCCATTCCACTATAGCAGGAGAAGAGAGAGGTGGAAGATTTACTTTCTCTACTACTTTTCCTCCAGCCACCACTAAGGAGGAATTAAAGGAAGCGAGCGACATAAATAAACCCAAAAATCTCAAAGAGAAGTTGAAACATGGCAAAAAAGTGCAACTTGAATCAAGCATAGCATTTAGAGATTAGTCAGGACTGAGACATCTCAGATGTCAGCAACTGCTAATTCCAGCTTTCAAAAGAAGAGTTTTCTCTCAAACTGTTTCAGCTTTGTAGAGACAACTCCAAACACACAAACCCACTTGCCAAAAACATTCTTGCCTTCCAGAAAGCATTGTTAGATCTGACAGATGCCACAGTGTCGTCTTGCCATAGGAGATAAAGTTTCATATGTGTTTACACTTCGGTAAAACTAACTACAAGTGGTTTCATCCTGTGAGAGACAAAGTCAACATCAAAATTCAGATCATAGAATCATAGAACATATTGAGTTGGAGGGACCTGTAAGTATCATCGAGTCCAATGTTTCAGTTCTTTCTGTCTCCAACCAAAAACCCGTTCCAGAATAAAATTCTGGAGGGAGGAGGCTGATACACAATGTTTACCCGTAAACTCCTGTAAAAATACACAAACCAGCCCTCTCCAAAACAATCTGGGGTCCCCCTGACCTCCCTGGAGGCATTTATCCCCTGAGAGCCCAGCTCAGGCAGACCTGGGATGGTGACCACGTTCGTGTTGTACCTGCCCCCACCACATGCCATCAGCATGGCTTTGCCCTGGTAAAAGCTCTGTTAAGCTCAGCTCAGCTCTTACCTCACTGTACCCAATGCAGGAATGTTGGAAAAGCTTAAAACACCTGCCCTGCCAGAAATTATTACTAGCTTAGGTACAGGGGCTCCTGAAAAGCTTCCGCACCCTCATGGGAGCATCACTCAAATGACTAAATGCTGAGTAGTGGGTTCCAATGTATTTTTGCTTTCCTAGCCCCTGGGATCTCCTCCTATGATACATTTTGTCTCTGTATTCCACTCGCCACTCTGAAAACACAACACTTAAATAGCCTAAAAGGCACTTGGAGACAAAGAAACAAGAATTAGGAGGCGCCTACAAAAAGTGTTCGGATGGAGAAGAGCAGAACATGGAGCAGATCCAGAGCAGCAGCTGTTCTTACCACCTACATACCTCCAGCCCTCCTCCGACCATTGCTCCCTTCGTGCTTCACTGAATGGTGAGCGTTTTCCACTTGGACCTCCTCCCTCATCTCTTGTGGTACAGCTCATCCTCAGGAGGCCTCGAAACGGCGCTTAAATGGAAAGTTGCAAGGATGAGTAACACTAGTGATGGACACATCTACTCACACGGTAACCTGCGCAGTGTGCATTACACACGGGCTCCTGTGCTCACAAAATAGCACCAGTGGGGACATTTTGAACAGTGACAGCCCAGGGGTTCCCAAGGAACTCGAGGGCTGTAATTCATCATTTGAAGAATTCACCAAGTAGCAGCTTTTCCATAGATGTTTTGTTGACAGGATGAGAGCCAGAAAGCTACGTGAGTCTGTACAGCCATGTGGAAGATGCTCTGCGTTCTCATGGCTAGGGGACACAAAACGCCTCACAACTGCATCGAGACCTTGCTGGCACCCTGAGCCAAATGAAGAGGGAGCAACAGCTGGCTTGTTCTTATCACAGTGAGATGGGCATTGCTGCACAGGTGAAGCACACTCACAGGCCCCAGTGACCGGCTCTGCTGCTATTCGGACTGCAGCAAGCACCCTTGGCTACACCACGCGTCCAACACTGGGCTGACTACCCATTGTGTAAGTGCTGGGGCTGACAAGCCGGCTGAAAAGGCAGAGGTTTGACCCCTCTGAAGTGCTCCAGCACAGCATGTCCTGCACACGCAGCCCAAGGAGGAATCACTTTGTGCTTCTCTGTCTGAAACAAGAACTGCAAGGCTTCTCCAGCCCACCCCTGGCCTCTGCAGCTCACCTTCTCCACAGGGCCTCCTCCTGCACTGCAACGGGTGAAATCAGCATCAGCTGCATCTTCCAGAAACCAAAGATTTTGAGCAAGACAGGGCACCTTGCTCATCTCTGACACAGCTCTGAAACCCCCGCAGCATGCTGGGCTGCCCAGCACCTCCCAGGGAGCTGCAAAGAGCCCTTTTTGGTATCCTGACAGGTCTGACAGCTCCCAATGGCCATCGGTATGTCATGCTGCCTCAGCCTGTATTTACACGTCAGCACGGCTGCTGTGATCAAATGCCTCGCACACGCCCTGACCCTGCCTGTGCCCATGTGGCAGCGGAACCAGACTGAATGTCGGGACATTTCTGAAAGGACAGTGGGCCTGGGCTTCCCCAGGGAAGGACATTCCCTTTGGTGACAGGCACCTTCTGGGGCATGTTTTGCTGGTCTTTTATTTTTCTAGATAAAGTGCTTCTCTTGCTTCTCTGGTCTCCTTCCAAGCCGCGACACAGCAGCTGAAGGCATCTGTTAAGGCATCCCACTGTAGCTGACCACCCACATGTACCCACACACACTCAGAAACAGTCTCTGTCCTCCCAAAACTTTACCAGGCAAGGGAAGGAATAGGAAGGAGGAAGGACTGACTCTGCTGTACCGACAGAGCCTGCTCTCGGTAGCAGGACTGACCAGAAGCCCAGCTCTTTCAGGTTCTGACTCACATGAAAGCGCTCCTTCCCCGCTCTTGCTCCAGGGTTGCCTGTAAACTCTGGTATCTCACCAGGTACCAAACAAGAGAAACAGCAGAAGTTCCTTAGCTCATGGAAGGATGTTTCCTGGCATCAAAGGCTCCCTGCCCAACAGGGATTATCTGTATGCCAACAGGCATCTGCAATAAACAACCTATTAAGAAATGGCCTGAAGGGAGCCAAGACGACACTGATTTTTCCCTTTTCTGTTCTGCTCTTTCTCCTGTAAGTTTTGACTTTGCCCAGCAAAGTACTACAAGATGGGAAGTCTACAGGCAACTGGTGGGTGATGCCCTCAGGTCAGGTCGGAGACCCGCTGACCTCACACAAGCAAAGTCATCCGTCTGCACTGCAGGGAAACCTGCCTGCTGCCCAGGGAGGTGAGAGGTGATAGGAAACTCTGTGCCATCCAACGCTTACTCCAGGGATATAAAAACATCCTCCTCTGACTTATTCCCCCCAGCGAAGGTCTTCCCTCTAAGCCCTTTTCTACTCCTGTGTGTCCCTGCAGCACCCAGCTTGGGAGGGGGAAGCACAGGCAGTGACCTACTGGACCTCCTGCCCCTGGAGCCATCAGGGCGAGGGGTGAGACCTGCTGCTGAAACCACCTCCTGTGCTTACACCACCAACAGCAACCATGGGTTTCCTCTCATGGTGCTCCTTGTGCTGCTGGGTACTGCAGGAACTGCTAAGGAGAATCAAAATAACACTGAAAGACAAATAAAAAAAGAATAAAATTACAAAACTTTGTGATTCTAGAAAAGGAGGAAAAGGAGAGCTTTTCCAGGCAGCACAGCTAAAGGTACCCTCTGCATCCCACAGCCTCGCAAATCTGCTGCCCTGCAGAAGGCAATTTCGGCAGGCAGCAGGCAGGCATGTTTACATTCTTTGAGAGAAGAATGGGTGCAGGTTCCACAGTCCTGGAGACACTGGGTGCAGGAGGTGCTCACAGTGCTGTGTAACCATGAGCTGCACTACTGGGAACCCGCCCTTAGGAATAAAACCCTGCCCAGGTCCAAACCAGCCCCAGATGCAGCATCAGCCACAACATTTCAGCCTGATAATTCCCACTTGCACCCAAGGAGAGGAGAGAGCTCTCCTGAAATGCTGAGTGCCGCATATGAATCAACAGTTCATTTCTTTCTCTTATCAGAGGGAGCTGGGGAGGGAGAGCCCAGCAGCATGAGGAAATGACATGGCAACAAGCTGATGTCTGAGCGAGCCCCATGGTATCAGCTGGAGGTCCTTCATGCTTCATGAGGAATGCTGAGGAACGGCCACATTGTTAACAAATTCAGAAGCATTGGAGATGTGAAAGTCAAAAGCCCTTTGACACCAGATCTGACAGGTTGCTTCTCTTAAGGACATCACCTCTTTGAATTTGCAGACCACAAGGGTTCAGGTTTTATTTACCCTGTTAGGAGTGGGGTTTTTAATGCTAAATAAGTTTCAACTTGAGCCAGGGAGGCTGGGTTATCATGGGCAGCACAGAGGAGGATTCACAGGAAGGATTCTCAGAAGTTAAGAGAGTTGTTCTTGTTGGTGGGTTTTTAATAAAAAAGGGCTGTGATTAATCTTGTTAATGCAAAGGGCATTTTCTGTAATGCCAGTTTAATGAGTCAACACTTCTGCCACAGTGCTGCAAAGTCCCTCCACTCATTCAGCTCCTGGCATCCAGAGAATTTCTCCTTTTTTTCAGGATGAGAGGTGCTGAACCCCAGGGGAAGGAGGATCTCTGGAGAAAGGGATAGAGTACCCCCAGGAGGGCATGCAAAGCAACTCAGCTCATCTGTTCTTGTACCAGCGCTGAGGATGTGGAACCCCATCCCCACTCACACACACCTGCACCAGGATCTTCCCCGGCTCCCTCTGTGCTGACAGCCAGCACCCTCATGCCAGCCACACACAAGGAGGGCAAGGAGAGCGGGGCATGAGACATGCCGTGGGGTTGCCATGCTGCCCACAGCTCAGGGACAGGGCCATGGCTGCCTGGAGGGACAGGCAGGGCTGGGGGTGGGCAGAGCCTGCCTGCACAGTGGTGGCTGAGCAGTGATAGTCATCCTGGCCACAGACCTGGCAGGCAGCAACTGGCAGCCTCAGGGACAGGCGAGTGCTTATCAGGGTGACCCAGCAGGCCCCTTGCGCTGCACCTCCCAAGAGCCATCCCACTGTGACAAATCTCAGGCAGGCCTGACACAAACCTAGAGCAGATGGACAGAGGCTGGAAAGCAGATGGAGAGAAGGAAATTTGGACATCATTTGGAAGGCCCCGAATTGTCTCGTTAGGAAAACACACATGACAGACAGCTGTCTGAGCAGCAGAGCAGCCTGCAGCCAGACACGAGTGTGAAGGTGGGAGAGGTGCAAGAGGAGACAAGGTACAGCTCCAGTCACCAATGGGCTCACAGGACAGCCAGAGCTCCCGAGGGATGCCATGCACCTTGCCTGCCCTGGTGCAGGCAGAGATGGGAGCATTTCTCAGCTCTTGAAGGCCATCAGCCCTCACCACTCCAAGCAAAGCAAGCCAGGGAAGGCTGGGACCTCTGTCAGCCCCTGAAACATCCTGTCCTGGTCTCACACAGCAGCACCGTGCTCCTTGGGGGTTTCCTCCACCTCACGCCCTTGGCCAGAAACCCTCATGCTGGCAGACACCAACCTGGCACCTTGTCTGTGCACAGCCTGTGGCATGGGAGGGATGGGCAAGGGATATCCCTGGTGTTGTGCCAGGGGCAGGTCAGTGTCAGTGGGCCTCAGCATCATGAGCTCCTGAGTGGCTTGAGAGGATTCTTTGCATCTTCATCACCCTCCCTTCCATGCCACCCCCACGCTCTCCAGCACTGTGGCTCAGCGGGTGGGTCTCTGGGGGTCCTGGCTCTCTGTAGTCCTCAGCCCTGAGACTGCCACAGCTCATGACCCTGCAATGAGGGCAAGAGCTGCCTGCCAGGTTGCTGGATGGGGAACTGGGGAAATGGGAGCATGTTTGCTGCTTGTACATTGGTTTTTACATCCCTCTGCTGGGCAGCCACTACAACTACAAATATCCATAGGATGATCTGAAATAATATGCCTTTATACACAGTCCCCAAATTGAATAATTCAAGAAATTTGGGTTTAGATTGTACCTAGTGCTTTGCCTGGACACAGAACAGATGGCATTTGTTCTGTGACCAGCTTCAAGGACAGGCAGGACCTCAACCTGGAGCAGAGAGGGTGTTTTGCTGTAGTTTACAACCATGTAAGAGATGTAACAGTCCACACAACATCAGCCACTGCTACTGGGGAGAAGAAAACCCACTTTCACAGCCCAGTGATACCCATTTCTCCTTCTATACCTAAGTTCTAGCTGTATAAACACCCATTCAGAGCCACAGTGAGCACCCCAGCTCAGACTGAGAGTCCATGGGAGAAGGAAATCCATTTGCAGAAGACAGAACAAGAGACCAAAAGCCACTAAAGCCCATGTGAGTCTACGCTTGGCTCCCTTCCCGAACTGAGCACTTCAAAGGCTGTGCCCAGAGAGGACCCCCAAGGTGCACAGGACATTCCCTCACACATTGCAAAACAGCAGGAGATAAAAGTCACATCCTAGCCCCTAATGCACAGAAACAATCATGGCCAGTTCAGCAGCTCTCTGACATGTGTCAGGGGGTCCTACAATCATCCAAAGCCCACACTGATGCTCATGAGTCAGTGGCCGGGCTGACCCAGTGTGGAGGCTCCAAAGAAGCTGCTAAAGCACAGCAGATGAACAAGCTGCTTGAACAGCAGCTCCTGGGAGCTGTTAACATCTTCTGTGTTAGCATCTCACTTAGAGACATTTTTTGGTTTGTGCCATGACTGCATGACAGTAGCTTTTGGAGCTCTCATGTTTGAACAGGTTGGTGCAGCTGAGGGACTGAAAATCCACAGGAAACCATCCATTTAAAGCATACTGATTTGCCATGACCTATCCCTGAGACAGCACTTCTTTGTCAGTTTGCTTTCTCCCCCTATCCCATGGAAGAGAATTTTATGTCCTGCAATGCTCCTTGACCTGGCGTTTTGAGGAAGAGCTGTTCCTGAAGTTGTGTCAGGGAAAGTTTAGGCTGGATATAAGGAACAATTTCTTTACTGAAAGGGCTGTCAGATATTGGCACAGGCTGCCCAGGGAGGTGGCTGAGTCACCACCCCTGGAGGGGTTTAAAAAAAGATTAGATGTACTTGGTGACACAGTCTAGTGTTGGATTTAGTAGGGCTGGGTAGGTGGTTGGACTTGATGATCTTGAAGGTCTTTTCCAACTGAAACCATTCTATGATTCTATGTGCAAGAAGGGACCCTTGCCAGCCAGCCATTGGGAGCCCTCATGTCCTCTAGTCTCCCCAAGCCTCCGTTCCCCACAAACAGAATGAAGATGCAGGTATGTCCACAGCGAAATACCCAACGATGACAGGTACGAGCACAGCAGCAACCACCCGATGGTCACGGCACCCAGATAGATCTGCCAAAGACCTGAGCTGAATTCCCTCCTGTTTCGCATGAGGATCCTGCCCTCCAGTGGCAGTGCCGATGGGATTCACCCAAAGGAGCTAGGGGAAAACATGAGGAAAACAGCCAGCCTGCCAGTTTTGCCTCTTGAGCGGCACCTGGGTTCAGACCTGGGCTGTCCACAAGAGAGATGTGACAAGGACGAGGTGATGGGAGAGGGAAGCTATCAGAAACAGTCAGGCACTTGTCAGCAGCATCCTGAGACACCAGTCTTGCAACAAACAACTGGTACATAATAAATTAACGAAATACATATTTTAGACTGTTTCCATGAGACACTTGCACATGGCCATACCTGCTGCTAGTAAGACTGGAGAAAGAGCATGAACTTCACACCAAGGGCTCCTCTGACAACAGGTTAAGAAATAAATATTAGACCTCAGCAAGACAGATAAATTACATGCAATACTTTTTATTGGACTAACAATAAAAGACCCAGCAAAGGTTACAAGAGCTCTGCTTCATGTCTCACAGATTACTATTAATTAAAGACTTCAAGCCTTTGTACCGAGAGATTAGAGCCTTTTGCCCTTTGGAGGAAAAAAGATGAACTGTCATTTCTTCTTATGATGCTCCTCCCTCCTTCCACTGTGCAGGTGGTATGAAAAGACCACAATACTTATCCTTCTCCACTTCTCTCTTTGGCTTAAGTGCCCAGGAAAAAGCACTGAAGGTTTGAGTTGCAATTTCCAGTCCTGCAGCACCAGGTGATTTGGTGGATCAGGCCACAGCACTAAGGCACCTGAGATGTTTATCCTGGGCTCCCAGAGGGTCATGAACAGACGTGTGAGAGAAAAAGTTACTGAGTCAAAGGCTGGACCAGACCTGCTGCTGCATGTGCTCAGCTATATCAGGAACAGGATTGTTAACCTGAGGGTGTAAAAATAACAGGACACAACAGGGAGAGGTCAGGGGAACATCCAGGGATGTCTGATCCAGGCTCCCCCTTCCTTCTTGCACTTGAGCTTCAGTACAGACTCCCACACTGCCTTCAACCAAGCATGGGATGTTTTAGCAAGGACTGCCTGATTGGGCTGTTCCCAGCCAGCCTTAGCACACAGCTCTTCCCCTCCACAGGTGCCAGCACAGCCAATTGCAGGTGAATGCTCATAGCCATGTGTTTGAAAATATGGGCCAGTGAATCATTATCCTCTTAGGAGAACAGGAGGGGAAGAATAACATAATATAGCTCTAGTGGGCAGAGAACCTTTCTGGTCAGATATTGTACCAGGTGGTTATCTCAAAGAAGACACAATTACTTAAATGGATTTTCTTATACTGTAAGTTTTTGGTAGAAAAAGCCTTCCTTTACCTTGTGTGTACAACTCTCCATGCAAAGGCACAGCTGGCCATGGGCGAGGCTCGGGGATATCATGACACTTTAGCAATAAATAACTCTTAATACTTTTCCCACTTACTTTCCCACTTAACCCAGCCCCAGCTAAAGCTGTTCACTCCCTCCCATTTCATAAAGGGGAAAAAAAAAAAAAAGTGAAAGTCATGGGTTGAGATAAAGACAGTTCAGTAGGACAGGAAAGGAAGGAAATAAAAATGAATGGAGAGCAGCCCCAAGGGGAAGGGCTTGGGAGTTTTGGGGATGAGAAGTGTCCTGGGCTGCATCCCCAGCAGTATGACCAGCAGGGCTGGGAATGAGGGATTCTGTCCCTCTGCTCTGCTCTGGGGAGACCCCCCTGCAGTGCTGCCTCCAGCTTGGGGTCCCCAGAACAAGGACACGGAAATGTTGGAGCGAGTCCAGAGGAGGCCACGGAGATGATCTGAGGGCTGGAGCCCCTCTGCTCTGGGGACAGGCTGGGAAAGCTGGGCTGGCTCAGACTGGAGGGGAGAAGGCTGCTTCTGGGGAGAGCTCCAAGTCCCTTCCCATCCCTTGAGGGGTTCCAGGAGAGCTGGAGAGGTGCTGGTGCCAAGGGCAGGGAGGGCCAGGCCCAGGGGAATGGCCTTCAGCTACAGGAAGCCAGCTGGAGAGGAGCTGGGAGACAGAAATCTGTCCCAGGGAGTGGCAGGAGAGGCCTGGCCCAGGGTGCCCAGAGAAGCTGGGGCTGCCCCTGGATCCCTGTCAGGATTCAAGGCCAGGCTGGATGGGGCTTTGGGCTGGATGGGGCTTTGGGCACCCTGGGCTGGTGGGGGGTGTCCCTGCCCATGGCTCTGAAGGCCCTTCCCACCCAAACCATCCTATGACTATGATGACGATGAAAAAAGTAATAATTGATAAAAATGATTCAAGACTGAAAAAAACCCCAACCCTTTTTTATTCTCCACACAGAGCTGAGGAACACCAAAGCATACCTAATGCCTACGTTTACTCACAAGTCAAACTAACTCCTGGTGATATTGCATGAAAAAACCCCACAGCAGGCCTGGATGTTACTGACTTACCTGCGTTGTGTCTTTCTAGAGCACAATGAAAACAGAAAGCACATAATGAACTCATGAAATCTTCCAAGCACCATCCACTCTAACGGAAATTAAAGAGGTCACCTGTCAGCTGCCATACTCTATGAATCCAGGTTTTATTAAATGAGAAACAAATGGGACTCGAAATTTCCCCCACCCCCATAGGCCAAACTCAGCAGCTCCATCGCTACAATTAACCCTGGGCAGCATCCTGAAAACTGAGGGTGTTTGTGGTGTCTTGGTGGGGTGTTACTGACACGGGAGCTCGGTATTAGAGCATCGATTGAACACCGGCTGCTTTTCATGCAGCTGGGGAAGAATCACCGAGTAAACGCGGTCTTTGCACCTTCAACATTTACCCTGCATAGGGCGCAAACCGCTGTGTGTGTACCTCGCACGCGAGTCACACACGGAGGCTACTGAACAGCACTACCGGCCGGCAGAGCCAAGAGCGATGTGTCAGCGCCCGCTTCACCCCCCACACGACGCAAGGGGAAAAACGGGACACGGAGCCCGGCCGCTTCGGGCGGGCATTTCCCGCGAGGGACGGCGCTCCCTGGGCTTCCCGGCCGGAGAGGGACCCGCCAGGCGCCGCGCAAGCGGAGTTCTCCCAGCCCAGGCTTGGCTCTGACCGGCCCCGGGCCGCTCGGGCCCGTCCGGGGTGTCGCGGGCCCGGCCGAGGCTGACTGACCGAGCCGGACCTCAAAGAGCTGAAGAGCCACAGCGGGGCCGAGGGGAAAGGAAGGGCCGGGCCCGCCCGCCGAACGCCCGCCACGGCGCACGCGCAGAGAGGGGCATCCCACCCCAACCGCCGGAGCCCGCCGAGGCCCAACGCACGCGCAGCGCCGGCTGCCGCCTCGCGAGCGTAAGCGCGGCACTCCGCGCATGCCCGTGACCACGCTGCCCTCTTCTCTCCACCGCCTGCTCGCGGGAGCGTGATGACGTCCGCACCGTGTTCCCCTTCCCCTCCCGTCTGCGCCGTAACGTCCGCGCCAGGCCCCGCCCCTCGCTATAAAACTGGCGACGGGCGGCGGGCGCCATTGTGCTGCGGAGCAGGCCGCGGCTAAGGCAGCGCCGCTCCTTTCTTGCACCTCTTTTTCTCTCTCTCTTCCTCTCCCTTTTCTCTTTCTCTCTCTTCTCCCTCCCCTTCTCTCCCTCCGCCGCGGAAATGCCGCGCGTCTATATCGGCCGCCTGAGCTACCACGTCCGGGAGAAGGACATCCAGCGCTTCTTCAGCGGCTATGGCCGCCTGCTCGAGGTCGACCTCAAAAACGGGTGAGCGCCGTCCCGCGGCCTAGGGGCCGGCCCCGCCCGGCGGACTCCCCGCTGC
>VZTU01000768.1:859742-871526 GCA_013400835.1 Zapornia atra
GAGGGGGTGGGGTGTCGTTATCTCTGCGAGCACGGGGAGGGGAGGGGGTACCTGGTGCATCGCTGGGAGCAAGCCGTCTGCCGGCTTAGTGCTGCAGGCGTTTTTCCTGGCACCAGCGCTGCACGCAGATAACCCCTAAGCTATTTATGAGGGCAAATAAGCAAAGTATTGCTGGCTGCAAAATTATCGCCTTCTAGAAAGGATTTCTTGTTAATTAGACAGGATATGCTCTGCTAATTTAGGGGCTCCAGTGTTCTTGGGAAAATTTAGATGAAGCAGTGATGTTGCATCAGTAATGTTAATGGATAAATACTGTTGCATAATGGGGGTAGAAGCACTCAGCTGTGAACTTTCGTGTGAATGTTTCAGTTGAATATATAGAAGGGGTGGGGGGAGGTTTTCAAGCAGGAATCTGTGCTAATTGGGGGATGTTGTAATTATTTCTGGGTTCAGCTAACTTGTATGGCTTTCTGTGCTGAGCCATAATAGAACTGGCCTAGTACTGTAATTAAAAGTACTAAGGCTCACCTTTCAGTGATCTGGAGCGGCTTGGTGTTTGGGGAGGGTGGGTATCTGTCTTTTTAAAAAAAAAAATCAAATGTATGTTGTTTAAAATTGTTGCATGTTCAATTCAAACTTTTTAACAAGTCCTTGATGTTTCAATTTAAAAGTGACCAGTGGGGCTGAGGCTGTGTCCACTGAGGCTAAGATGACTGCCTTTCCTGATTGGCCATGGCTTTTCCATACATTGTGTGACCCTTGCCCTATGACCCTTTGGCTGACCTTACCGGAAGCCATGACGACAGCAGCCTTTTGCCATTAGACGCAGGGTGATGGTGAGGATTCCAAGGGTTAGACAAAACTGGTTAAACTGAACTAGGTGACTGTTACCTTGCGTGTTTTGTGGCCAAACCACCACCAAAAACCTCATACTGTGATGTAAGTACTTAGTGTAACTAGTAAACGTTTTTGTAAAATGTAGAAATGCATGTAATCGGTTAAGTTTTATATTTTACAATGTTCTGTAAAATAAAACTTAGCAAGGTGAATCTAATAAGGAGCAGTCACTCTCTAACAGATCTTAGGAGCACAGACTTGTAGGATTTTAGTCTGTTTGATTTGCCATTAATATAGATCATGGCAAAATTGCAAAATTTTATTGGAGGCTTAGAGAAATAAAGTCCTACTCCAGTAAATATAACTGTTTTAACTAACTTTTTCAGAAAATTTAGTTTTCTTCATGCTAGGAGATGATCTAACTTTATTTCTTTGTACAATAAAGGTGGGGGTGGTGGCGGATATAGCAGTCGGAGACAATCTGGAAGAGATAAATACGGACCGCCTGTTCGTACTGAGTTCAGACTGATTGTTGAAAACCTTTCCAGTCGCTGTAGTTGGCAGGATTTGAAAGTATGTATTAATGTTCTATTATAGAGCCTGTTGTGACTAGCAGGAAGCAATTGCTTCCTTTAATAGCAATGTTCACTTTTGATTTAGGTAGAAGTAATTGGAAAGTATGAATGTTTACATGCAATTACTGCTTCTTGCATGTGCTTGCACTTGTTTTAAGCTGGTGTATTTGCAGAGCATAAGCGTGTGGAATGGTGATGTAATTCTCCATCTACTCCCTAAAGGATTTCATGAGGCAAGCTGGTGAGGTGACCTATGCAGATGCTCACAAAGAACGTACAAATGAAGGAGTGATTGAGTTCCGATCTTACTCGGATATGAAGCGTGCCCTGGACAAACTGGATGGCACAGAGATTAATGGAAGGAAGATCAGGCTGGTCGAAGACAAGCCACGCTCAAGCCATAGGCGATCTTACTCTGGCAGCAGGTCAAGGTAACTTGTGGGACTCACCAGGCTGTGCGTCAGGACTGCTTGCACTGGGAGCAGGTATAGGTAGCCCTACCTGCAGTAGTTGCCTTCGATTGACGCTCTAGGAATAGGATGATGCCTGAGAATGTAGAAGGAATTATTTTTTATGTATGGCAAAGCCAGGTTTGAGAGTTTTTCACATGAAACACTGGAAGTAATTCACTGATGGTGTATTAAATCTGTGTGGGTTAATAGCATGACTTGCTGTGGCCATGCTTGCTTCTCAGAAGTTCTGGAAGCTTCTTTTCCTTGGTAGTATCATAGTGGGGCACCCCAGGCAAAGAAGGGACAAACTGCATTTTAAATGTTTCTAGGTCACGATCTAGGAGACGATCGAGAAGCAGAAGTCGTAGAAGTAGGAGCAGCCGTAGCAGGTCCCGTAGTGTCTCCAAAAGCCGTTCGCGGTAAGTGATGTGCTGTTTTCTGATCCATATTTGCAGCTGATGTAAGTACGCTTCAGCTCATGCAGAATAAACTTTGTCTCTTTTTGAAAGGTCTAAATCCAGGTCACGAAGCAAAGACCGCTCACGTTCCAGATCTAAAAGCAGGAAGTCTAGATCAAAGAGCAAATCGAAACCCAAGTCTGACAGGGGTTCACGCTCTCACAGCAGATCCAAGGAGAAGTCTGAGAAGTCTCGCTCCAGGTCCCGGTCCAGGTCTCGATCTCCCAAAGAAAATGGTAAAGGAGATGCTAAGTCTAAGTCCAGGTCAAGGAGTAGGTCTCGTTCCAATTCTCCGCAGCAGCAGCCATCTGCCAAGGCTCGTTCAGAGTCACCACCCAAAAGAGCTGCATCGAGGTCCCGCTCCAGATCTCGTTCAAAATCTCGTTCACGATCAAGATCTAGTTCAAGAGATTAAGACTAGAACTCTCCTCTTACATTGCACACTATTGCGGAACATTTTCCTACTTGTCAGGCCATTAGTGTTATGTTAGTACTTCAGAAGTTGGTTTTTTTCTCTTGCAGGAGTGAATGGCCTAAGAAGTAAGTAATGAGGCATAAATATGTAATTTGTATCCCAAATTTGAAAATACGACATCGGATGGTGGTACAAAGCAAGAGAAGTCCCCCCTTTTGTAGAAATTCAGCTAAAAGTTTGATTTTATAGCATTTCTGCAGGAGTAACTTAACTACTCGTAAGTTCAAAATGGGTTTTATATTGAAAATAAAGTGAATATAAACAAGCTTAAATCTGGGCTTTTTTGAAAGTATAATTTTTTCCTATTTTTTTTTTTCATGGTTTTAGAACTATGGGTATCACTAGCTTAATAGGCTACAGCTTGCTACCAAAGGCAGAGTTGCCTTGCTGTGGGCAGGTCAGATAATTCTCTGGTTTATCTTCATTTGTGGAAGCAGGCTGCAAGCTATATATACTGGTAACAATGCTAGGAAGATTTTTTAGACCAGCAATAAACTCAAGTTGGAGCGTTCGTGTTGTATCTTAACTTGCCAAAAGAACATTCCCCCCATACTGTGACTGTATTAAAGGTAATAAAGGTACTCTGGAACCTCTGTCGTACAGTATTGCTGAAAAATCCCGTGGCTCAAACTTGAAAGAATGAAAGCTTTTCTGACTTTTTTTTTTTGCTTGAATAGCAAGTGTCACTCAGTTGTTGGGCACTAAGGTGTCTCTTGGATGTGGCCTGAGTCACTAGCATGTTTTATGGTTTGTCAGCCTCTAAACACCTATTGGATATGAAAACTAGTTAAATAAAACTGTCTTCCCTCCCTTTTGACTCATTTATGTTAACATTTTGCTTCAGACTAGGAGAACTATAATCCTGTTGTGTGTTAAGTCTGAATTTTATTGGAACTGTAATCTCTTTGAGCTAGAGTTCTAGCCTTAACAGGCTTTGCTAAACCACAGTTGCCAATTGACTTAAATTGTGGAATAGGACTCATCCCAAAAATTCCCCTTTATAGCTAAATTGATTTTTGTAACATGCAATAGCAAACGTTAGAACTGCCTTGTACTCTTTATACAAATGTGTAGTTTGACTTGTATAAAATTAAATTGGTGACTCAAACTCTTGTGTTTATTGCAGCGTAATGGGATCCTTTTTCTGTCTCATGCTGGGGAAATCACAATTTATCCCACTTTAACCTCTTTTGCTGGAGTAACTTCTTTATTTTAGTGAGAGATTTGGGAGCTCTTGAAATGTGCTTGGTGGTGTGTGTGAGACCAGCTAGCCAGCCAAGCACTGGTTGTCCCAATCCATTCTCCTTCCTTCAAGCGTGACTGGATGTGGAAGCAGCACCTCTGGTCTGTGCAGATGACTTGGATCCGGCATGAGGAGCACATTGTGTGTTTCAAATGTGACTTGGTGCCAACTTTTCTTCCCTGGAATTGCTTTATGATCTAAACAGTTCTCTTGGAAGTTAATACTCAGTTTCTTGCCATTTCCTGATCATACCTAGAAAGCGAGATCCTTTGCCTGTTGCAGCCAAGGTAGCGCAAGGAGGGACCCCGAGATGAGTAGAGATGTGCCTCTGCAGCTCATGTTCCTCAGGGAGCCTGAATGGAAGTGATTACATGGCTTGTGTTGCTGTAACGTGGTGTTACTCTTGTTTTTGTACCATATGCTTTCCCAGGCATGAAAAAGCAACTGACCAGCCAAGCTGAGCTTCCCTGTGACTGTGTAACTGGGGTCATAGGGGTACTTCTGGCTTGGCTAAATGCACACTTCTGCAGAGTGCTGTTAGTACTCAAGTTTTATTCTCTGCACTTGGAATGAGGTGACTCCTATGTTCAATTAATGAAATAGAAACTCTGGATTTAGTTGGTATAGGTAAGTGTTGAAATCGAAGCTGCTTTAGTTAAGGTGTGTTTTAGCATAATGACTAGAAAAATAACCTGTGCTGTAGTTCTGGTGGCTGCAAGTAATACCTTCTCCACATTGGAGCTGAGGTGGGGAGTACTGAGGGCCCTCTCCAGAAGTCAGACTGTGCAAGAACAGTTGAATGCAGGCTTGCAGCCCAACGCTTCCGTTGTGGAAATACCTCCCTTAAAGCTTGACATGAAAGCATTCTGCCCCCTTGCTTTTATTTATGCTGGTGATGGAGTAGGTCACGCTTCCTTCATGGAGATCTGCTCCTCATCAGCCTCCAGGCATCTCAGTAACATGCGTGTTGCACTCCTGCAAACAAGAATTGAGCTTTTGAGCTCAGTAGAAAAGGTCTGTAGGCATCTTTTCAGTGTCTGTGTTAGATGTTACTAGTACCTGCAAGCAGAAAATTATTAAAACTTGTCCCCAGAACTGATCTCCAGTGCTGGTGTGAAAGTGTCTTGGCCTTATGGCGGCTGTTAGTACTCCAACCTTGGCTACTAGTGCCTAATGATGGCTTTTGCAAATGATCTTCCCTTTCTGGAATGAGGTGGTTATGGCAACTGTTATGTTTGATATAATCTTTATTCATTAATTACTTGCAGGGAGAGCATAGATTGGATTTGACAATCTTGCCTGTAATGCCTTTAAATAGCGGAGATTTCTCTCAGTTCCTGGAGCCACATGTGATGTCTCCCTTGGCTGCTTGGCCAGAGAGAAACTGTGCCTATACTGTGCAAATGAGCAGGGATTACTTGGCAGGACCTGCCTCCTTTTGCATTTGTTTTCTTGGGAAAGCTAGTAGGATTTCAGTAGTGCCAGATACCAAGCAGTTGGCGCAGGGCTCATGAACTCTGAAGAAGCTATCACCAAAACCCAAACACCATAATCCTGGCTCTGTCAGCGGTGGCTCTGTAGGAGTGGAAACCGTCTGGTGTTTATTTGCGATCATGAGTGTGATTATTACTGGGAGCTCCCATGGGTTTTACAGAAGAGTCTTGGATTAAGTTTCTTAAAACTTCACAGATACAGTGAAAGACCTTAAAAGACTTGCTGCAACTGCAAACGCAGCAGATGTTTCTTTTGCATTGGTCTGCAGTAGTAGCAAAGCCATGTGGCCTTTACTCAGTTTTTAACTGAACTGTGAGGCCATCTTTTCAGGGATGTGCATTAGGCATCCTGACTATTTACTGCATTTGGTGTATCACCTGTTTCTTCCTGAGCAAGAAACATGCCCCCTTACGAAGTGTGGAGTATAGGATTGACTTGTCCTACAGCAACTTGTGAAGAAGAAATCAACACTGTCAAGTGAAACTAAAAATCTGGGGCTGTCAGCTCCTCAGCTTTTCCTGTATTTAAAAAAGCTTCCCTCTCCCTCCCTCCCTGTATTTTGGTGTTTGACAAATGCAAATTTGTCTGTACATCAGTGATTCACGTCAAGTATCTGCTTTAAAGTTAGATGGTGAAACCGTTCTAGCCTTCAGTGTGTCTCCCTTAAACCCTGGCAGAGAACAGGAAAGTGGTGTTCCTTCATGCAGGTGGTGAGGCAGTGCTCTTTCATGAATCCGATAGCCTTGGAAGTGAGTAGAAATCTTCTTGCAGCCTTTCCCTTGGACAGCAGTGACACAGGTGGGCACAAATGGGCAAATCTGGTATCAAACAAAACTCATTCTTGCTCAAGAGTTTCTTCCTGATTTGTGTGCTTAATCTCCTTCACTGCCCATGTCAGGAGGTCATAAAAGTCCTTTTCACAGCTCAAGGTTTCTTTCATGCTTTAGGATCCAGCTCAGTGCTTTGCTGGTCAAGGGAATAAATCATCAATGTGCCTGGGCTGGTGTGGAAGCAAGCTGGAACACGGGATCATTCCTGATCTAGGTATGTGACAGTCCAGAAGTGTGAGGTGAGGAGGGTCTTCAGGGTTTGAGGACTCTGGTGAGGTAAGGAAGGTAATTTGGTTGTCCCCAAACCCGATGGAAGGGGTGGATTGATAGATACTTGCTTCCTTTGATGTTGTGACCCAGAAAGGCTTTGCCCCAGCCTTTTTATCCACAGCACATGGCTTTCAGGTGCTGGTAATGCTACTATTGAGAGTCCCTGCACTGCCACAGAGAGGAACGCAGCATGCTTCAATGGGCAGGTTTAGGCCTGTTTCCTGCAAGTGTTAGAAATCACTGAGCAGGACAAAGTGCAACGATTTAAACCAGTGCTGTCACAAGCCACTGTTTGGAATGGCCATTCACCTCACTGACAGGAAACGAGTGTGGGATCTTGGCTTGCTCTAAGGAAGAGCACAACTTTAGTGTCTGATGTACACCAAAATGAGCAATATTGCTGTGCTTAGAGTGAAATAGGTGAAATAGAATAGATGACACTTGTTCTTCCTACTGTAATACTCCTATCACTAGTTAGAGTCTCTTTACAGTTGGGAGGTTACTCTGTCCCAAACAAGATTGTAACTGCCTTTGCATGAGCGATGGGGCGGGGTGTTTAAAACATGATGGCTGGATTTATTCACATGTGGAATAACTTGAACTGTTTCCATTTCCTGCTTACATCTAGCTCGGGTTGGTATTGTGACATCCACAGAGCAATAGCCTAAGTCCAGGAGCAAAAGCTGGCAAAGTAGGAGTTTGTCTCAGGAGCCTGGAAATCCCAACAGTTGAGCTAGTGTTTGGGATTTCCTTCAGAGATGATACAAAATGCTGCAATCATTTGAAAGATGAATAGTTCAGGTGATGTTGTTCAGAAGGTAAAGTTCTGTGACACCACTGGCAGACCTCTGCTGTGTTTCTTGCACACTTTGTAATGTCTGTTTAATGTGAATAAGAATGTGTTACTTTAGAGAGTGAGAAGCCAAGCCAATGCAAGTACTGCTTTGTGTAGTGGCAGCTGTTAACAATTGAAGAGTTCTCACTCTGTTCTTGGGATCATAATGGTGTCTGTTAACATGGCCAGTCCGTTCCCCCCCATGTTTTGTGGTTGGGTGGAAAGAATCAACTAGCAGAACGGGGGCTCTTTACTCTCCAAGTTTCTTCACACACAATTATTTTTGCTAAGTGTCTATGTAGATCTTGGAGGGGAAGTTTCAGTTGTTTCAGAATCCAATAAAAATTGAAATAAACTGCTCTGAAGTGGCTTGTGAATGTCTACCCTTCTAGCTACATCTGTGAAGAGTTTGTCATCTTAAGGTTGTTGGATGAACGTAGCTGTGCTCCTGTGTAAGAAGGAAGGGCTCACAGCAGTCGCTATGATCCCTACTGCTGAAAAGGGAGCAGCAGTAGGATAATGGCTACAGCTAAGGCATGCTTCAGGATGTATTTCACAGCTTGCCTGGTGTACTTGTCTGCTTGTACTCAAGTTTTGGATGTGACTCCGGGTGGTTCTCAAGGGCAACATCCTCCTCATCCTCACAGAAAGTGATTTCTGCAGTGTGGGTCTGCTTTAATTTAGAATATCTCAAATAATAATTTTTTTAAGAATTAGTCTTACTCATTTTAAAAGCAAAAACTAATGTTTTGCTGCAATGTTTTCCCTTTGAGTGTGAACTGAGTATGGTGATTTCGGTCCCAAATATGGAAAATAATAAAGGGAAAGTTTTCTGGGAGGTGCTGGGGTGGAGATGACTGGAAGATGCAGCCCATGCTCTTGTGTGGATGGAGGTGGGGGGAGAATTACTGGTGTGTGCATCCCCTGCAACAGATTATCCTCTAAATGGAAAGAACCGTTAGTGCCAGGAGGTCAGTAGGTGTTAAAGAGATCCCACCTCCTCTGCTTGGTGCAATCACGATGTTGAGTTTCACCCAGTGGATCTGCTGGTCAAAGAGCAATGCTTCTGGAAATGGGGAAGTGCAAAAGCCCTTCCCTGTGCACAGTTTGTTATCCCTGTTCTGCTCGTGTCAGCTGTCAGGGTTCCTGCTCAGCACCACCACGGGAGGAAAATAACAGCACAGAGTCTCTCGTGGTGACAGCAGCACAACAGTGATGCTGTACAATTAACCTAGGGGGAAATGGTGTGGTGGCACCTCTTGGTCTGCTCAACTCTGGTACAAGTGTGCCACTTGGCATGGAGGAAGTGCTGGCAGTAACTGGGGAGACAGAAGATAACATTTGGGAGAGCCTCTTCCCTTACCTCGCTGGGTCTGCTTGCTGACAAGTAAAAATTGCTGCTGTGAGATGGAAAGCATAGTCTACCATTTCCCAGGTGGAAACCCTGTGGAAACCCATATGTGGGTGCATCCCCTGTGTATGTTTGACAACCCAGAGCAGAACTGGTTTGTAGTTCTCCATACACAGCACCTCCCAAAAAGCATGAAGTTGGGGCACAGCATCGCTGTGACTTGCCCGGTGGGAATAAAAGCTCCGGTTGCCAGTTTGTACGTCAAACCTGCTCTAGTTTCTTCATGGTTTGTGAAGTAGCTGGTGACAGGACAAGTGGAAAGAGTCTGAAGTTGCATCAGAGGAAGTTTAGGCTGGATATTAGGAACGATTTCTTTACTGAAAGGGCTGTCAGATATTGGCACAGGCTGCCCAGGGAGGGGGTTGAGGCACCATCCCTGGAGGGGTTTAAAAGAAGAGTAGATGTACTTGATGGCATGGTCTAGTGTTGGACCTAGTAGGGCTGGGTAGATGGTTGGACTCAATAATCTTGAAGGTCTATGATTCTAAGCCTCTGTCAGGGTTTTGGGTGAAATGAGCACGGGAAGTGATGGTGGGTGAGGACAGGAATGGCAGGCACAGCCACCTGCAGGTGCTGCCATCCTGTGCACAGTAGCACGTGTGGGGATGGAGCCTGGCCTAGAGTGCCCCAGAGCACCTCATTAAGCACAGCCCTGCTGCCAGTCTGCAATAATTAGGTCTAGTGCTATTAACAGCGTAGCAGAGTCTGATAAGCCATGTAAGAATAAATTTAATAAAAGCAGTACTGAGAGCCAAGTTTAAATAAAAGTTCATACAATCAGAGTATCTCAAGTTGGAAGGGATCCATAAGGGTCATTGAGCCCAGCTCCCTGTTCCTTGCAGGATGACCTAAAACTACACCATCTGACTAAGAGCGTTGTCCAGATGCTCCTTGATCTCTGACCGCCTTAGTGCCATGACCATGGGAGCCTGTTCCAGGGACCAACCACCCTTCTCAGTGTAGAACCTTTTCCTAGTGTCCCATCTGAACTTCCCCTGACTGCAGCTTCGCTCGTTTCCTGGTGCCCTATCGCTGGTGACCAGCGAGGGGAGCTCAGCACCTCCTCTCCGCTGCCCGCCTTGAGCAAGGTGCAGCCTGTGAGGTGGGCACCCTCAGCCTTCTCTCCTCTGAGCTAAAGAAGCCGAATGACCCCAGCTGCCCTCAGAAGTCTTCCCCTCGAGACATCCCACCACCTCTGTGCCCCTCCTCTGGTTGCACTCCAACAGACCAATGTCCTTCATGTCCTGAGGTGCTCAAACCTCCCTCAGGCCTTGAGGTGGGCCTGCACCAGAGCGGTGGAGAGTGAGCCAAGCACCCCTTGGTCCATCTCGCTGTGCTGTGCTGAATGTCCCAGGGCAGGGCTGCAGCCTCTTTGGCTGCTAGGGCACACTGCTTACTGCTGTTCCCCTTGCCATCACCCTGAGTGCCCAGAGCTCTTTCCCCTTTCCACAGGGCTGCTCACCAGCCTCTCACTCCCGTTTGTAGATGCAAGTTAAGGTGCTTTACAACAGAGGTTAGGAAGGTGGAAGTTGAGGCACAGAGGGTGATTCAGAACTTGTGATTTTTTTTACAGCAAGCATAGCCAGGAACGGGGACCTGATGGAGGAAGGTGAATGCTGGGTTGCTTTTCAGGTGACTGGGTTTCACTGCTCTCGATTCGAATCTATCCAAACCTTCCCCTGCAGCATAGGAGGGTTTGGATGGGAAGAACTTTTTCTACACTGTGCCAATTGAAGGTTCATTTGAAAAGGGGTAAGAAGGCAGTAGCAGCAAAAGAAATACCTGTTGCTCCCTGACTTTCAGGACTTGATCACTTCAGCAAAGTCTCTGACATAATTTTTTTTTAATGTATTAAAAATTTCAGAGTACAAAGCTCAAGGTGATAAAAACCCAGCAGATACTCACACTAGAAAGAAAGAACTTGTTTCTCCACTCCCTGAAGCAAGCATGATCACCCCTTGCCCTGTGTTGGGCACGGCAGGAGCTGGCCTGCAGCATGAGCAGGTAGCCACCTCTTCCCAGGCAGCCCAGTGGCCATCCAGTACAGTCCTCAGCAGCTTTTTGTGCATTTGGGTCCTTGTGCTCCCAGCTTTGGTTCCTTCCACTTCACTGCACACCTAAAAGGCTCACACATCTCTTGGGCAGCTGTCAAGCAGCAAAAGGTGGGCAGGCAACTGCCCAGGGCTTTGCCACCTGGGCAGCAGAACGCAAAAGTTCCAGCCAACTAGTTGGAGTGATCTCTATGCCTCCCAGTGATCTTGGGGATCTTGCATTAACGTTCTGGGGCCACCCTCGTCTGGGTCAGACAGGGCCCGGGGCACCCGGTTTAGTCTCCGGGACCTCTCGGCTGCGGTTGGGAGCAGGACCCCGCACTACCGTGCTGCAGCCCCACGGCGTCAGGCTGACACGAGCGACTTCGAGAAAAAGCAGCTCCCGGCTTCCAAGAGTCCCGCCTGACCCAAGAGAGAGACCGGACCCTCCTCCGGCAGCTCGGAGCTCCGAGATAGGTGAGGGTGGGGGCGCCGGGAGCCCGCAGCGCATCATCGGCCGTAAAGCGCCCAGTGCCAGCCCCGGGCTCCCCGGCACCGAGCGGCTCCGCGCCCGCCGGCCCGGCCGTGGGAAGGGGCGGAAGGCTCCGGGTATGGGGGAGGTCCGGCCGGCCCGGCCCGGTCCGGCCCGGCGCGTTGCCATGGCGATCTCCCCCCCGCCGGGCAGCTCCCCAAACCCTGCGGCGGGATCAAACACCGCCGCTGCGGCGTGGAGGAATACGCGCGTTGCCATGGCGACGGCGCTCATTAAGTGCATGCATTCTCAACCTGCCCAATTACCGCCCCCTCCCCCGCGCACACCCTCACGCACACTCACACACGGCCCGGCCCGGCGCCCCTCCCGCCGCGGGCTCCG
>VZTU01000768.1:871856-905455 GCA_013400835.1 Zapornia atra
ACCGGCCGGCGGGAGCGGAGCGGGCCGGGGGGTGCTCGGCCCTGTCCTGCCCTGCCCGCCCCGTGTCGGTGTGGGGCCGCAGTGTCGGTGTGCGGCGCGGGGTCTGTCTCTGCGCCCAGCGCTGGGGCACCTCAACTGCGAATTAAAGCAAGGAAAAGAAAGGACCCCTGTCTCCTTCGGGCGAGTTCTGTACTGGTGCGGTCGCGGGTCCCGCTGGGCGGACTGGTCTCTGTTGGGGGTGTGAGTGCGAGGCGGTGCCCGGGCGCCGTGCAGCGGAGGCAGGGCATGGGGCTGTCCCTCCCTGGCTTTCCCAAGGGATCCTCTCTGGGACACACAGAGCTTGGAAGCCCTTTCCAAGGCTGGACACTTGACCGTGTGCCTTCTGCTGTTTCTCAAACACCGGGTCAACGTATGCTGTGCTGCAGCCTGGAGATGACCCTGGTGTGGTCCTTCAGAGGGTCCTGCTGCATGGAGAGCATTAACCCAGCCTAGGAGAGCACACAGCAAACAGCCCAGGCTACAAAGGGGATGCTTCACATGGTCTAGGACAGGTTCTGGACTTAAGTCTTTACTAGTTATAAAATAAAAGACATTTTGAAATATTTTCAGGCTACGGGGGGCACCTCATTGCAGCCTTCCAGTCCCTCAGATTCAAGGCCAGGTTGGATGGGGCCCTGGGCAACCTTGTGTAGATCCAGGCCTGAGGTTGGTGGCCCTGCCTGTGGCAGGGGGTTGGAACTCTGTGATCCTTGGGGTCCTTTCCAACACAGACCATGCTATCATTCTATGATTTTGGGACCGTGTAGCAACCCTCTTTAGATGTTTCTGCCTGCTTATAACCATAACTGGTAGAAGAATGCCATGTGTTGTGCCCTAGCTCTGTGTGGGGCTGGGTGCTGCGGCAGGGCTGGTGCTGTCGTATGGCAGCAGAGTGGAAGGTGCCTGTGTCCTCTCAGTGGTGGCTGAGGGTCTGTACCCAGCCAGAGCTTCTGGGGCTTCAGGCTGCCTTCTGGCTTCAGCATCAGGCTTGGATGTTGTTACCTCAGGCCCTTCATGGTGGCATGTTGCATCATCGGTAACTGCTCGTTCTCCCTACCTGTGGGTCTGAGCAGATCCACAGGCCCAAGAGCTCGTCTCAGTGGCAGTGACACTCCTGGGGACAGGAGGTGATGCCCGGCCCAAGTGTCTCTGCTCTGATAGCTGTGTATGAACCTAAAGCTGAGGGCGGCTTGCTGCTCTCTTGCCCTTGTCTTCAAGAATCTATTTGCTATTTTTAAATCAGCATTTACTGCATGGAAGGGTGTGTTATCCTGTTTGGAGATGTTGGTAAATACTATGCTCCATTCCAAACCTCACCCTGTGCTGCAGCAGAACATAGGAGGACTATGTGGCCCCTGGTTTATTCAAGAGGAGGCTTTGCCTCCTGAGTTTAAAGAAAGCAACAGTCAGATTTGGAAGGGAAGAGGTATGTCTTTCTGTTTGTCTTTATCTGCTGGGCCACCTGCCTCTGCAAAGGGTGTTACAGAGTGACCTCCTGTGTGTCTATCTTCTGCCCTGCTCTTAGTCTCTTAAATGTCTTCCCTGGGCAATGCCAGAAGACAGGGGAGGATCCAAAGGAGCAACTCCTGGCCAACCTTGGGTCTGCTGTGCTCTGATGTAACAGTTGCATTTTTAACATGATCACAGCTGGTAGTTTCTCTTGAAGGCTCAATTTTGCCACTGGAGGTAATTAATAACTCATACACTTGCTGTTGTTAACCTCCAGGCATGATCTAAACAAGGTTGCCCAGGGCCCCATCCAACCTGACCTTGAAAACCCCCAGGGATGGGGCATCAACCCCCTCTCTGGGCAGCCTGTTCCAACACCTCACCACTCTTCTGTAAAAAACTTCCCCCTAATATCTAATCTAAACCTTCCCTCCTTTAGCTTTAGTCCATTCCCCCTTGTCCTGCCATTATCTACCCATTTAAAAAGTTGAATCCCCTGCTGTTTCTCTGCTCCCTTCAGGTACTGGCAGGCTGCAATGAGGTCCCCCCGCAGCCTTCTCCAGGCTGAACAAGCCCAGCTCCCTCAGCCTCTCTTTGTAGGGCAGCTGCTCCAGCCCTCTCATCATCCTCGTGGCTCCTCTGAACCCTCTCCAACAGTCCCACATCTTTCTTGTATTGGGGGCCCCAGCTCTGGACACAGGACTCCAGCTGGGGCCTCACGAGGGCAGAGCAGAGAGGGACAATCCCCTCCCTGTCCCTGCTGCCACCCCTCTGCTGATGGAGCCCAGGATCCCATTGGCCTTGCGAGCTGCAAGAGCACACTGCTGGCTCATGTTAAGTCTCTCATCCACCACAATCCCCAAGTCCTTCTCAGCAGGGCTACTCTCAAGAAGCTCTTCTCCCAGTCTGTATCTGTTGGGATTCTTCCGACCCAAGTGCAACCCCTGACACTTGGCAGTGTTGAACCTCATTAGGTTCCCCCGGGCCCATCTTTCCAGCCTGGCAAGATCCCTCTGGATGGCCTCCTTTCCTTCTGTTGTGTCACGCACACCACTCAGCTTGGTGTCATCCTCAGACTTGCTGAGGGTGCACTCAATTCCATCATCGATGTCATTGATAAAGATGTTAAAGAGCACTGGTCCCAAGACAGACCCTTGGGGGACACCGCTTGTCACCGGCCTCCACCTGGACATAGACCCATTGACCACCACCCTTTGGCTTCGGTCTGTTAACCAGTTTCTTATCCACTGGATGGTCCACCCATCAAATCCACATCTCTCCAATTTAGAGATAAGGATGTGATGGGGGGACCATGCCAACAGCCTTGCACAAGTCCAGGTAAATGACATTGGTCACCTTCCCTTTATCCAGTGGTGCTGTCACTCCATCACAGAGGGCCATGCACACATACATACTCGTACGTGGAGGATGTGATTGCAAGAACTTTTTCACTGGAGCAAAGCAGGCTGAGAAAGAGAGCCTGCCTCTGCATGAAAGGTGTTATTGAAGACTCTTCCTTCTAACCTACGTGTGGAGGGATCACAGGTCAGGGTGTATGGGTGGCCAGGCTTTCCTGGGGTGGCTTTCCTCCTTTTTGGCTTCTCCAGATTGGGAGCCTGAGGTCACTGGCTGGCCTTTGGCAGAGTTTTAGATCCCTGTGGACCTAAAGGAAAGACTGAATAGCAGGTGTGTTGGGGAGTGGGGCTGACCGACACCTCTGTACGGAGTTACACTCAGTGCCAGAGAAGTGGAGAGCTCAGGGCCTCACTGATGAGTCCAGAATAACTTCCAGCTCTACGCTTGCTGGTTTAGAGTCTGGATGGTGGGGTTTTTTTGAAAGCTGCTTTTGGGCTAATTCTGGTCCTGTCAGGGCAGCAGGGTTTTATCAGACATCACTGGGACACATGTAGGCCAAAAGCTTTTTACATCCCAGGTAAGTAAAAATTTGGAAAATAAAGAACCCTTTTGCTCATCATGGAGAGCAGTCACCAGAAGGGGAGCCATCCTGATAGGCTTTGTTTGCGAATTGTTGTGCTAATTTGCAGGAAGCCTGGCTTCCATCCTGGGGGGGGTAGTTCAAGACCAGACTGGATAAAGCCCCGAGAACCCTGGTCTGGCCCGTAGCTGACCCTGCTGTGAGCAGAAGGTTGGATTAGAGACCCTGAGGCTCCTTCCAGACTGAATTACCCTGTGATCTTTAATGGGTTTGCCAGAGACTCCTCTGTGGTGCTGGTCCTGCCCAGGCTCTGGCTCCATGCACTGAAGCAATTAAAATTGTCATGCTGTGGGCATCCTCTCCCTGACACCCATCAGAGGTCCTCAAGGAGCAGGGGTGTCCAAAGGGATGTGTGTTGGTCCCTTTTTCCTGCTGTGACAGTGATGCTAGGGCAGGGCATAGCTGGGCTCCTTTACAAAGATGCTTGCTCTCCTCTTTTTCTCATAGGCCTGAGATATTTCACAGCAGGTTGGGCTTCCAAGTGGGTTTTCTGCCAGGGTTTTCAAAATTGTGAGCTGCAAACTATGTCTTCAGTCCTGACTCACTCCTGTGGGTTGGGGATGGAGCTCTGCAGCCAGGGTGTTGTGTCATGCCTGTGCCCATCCCACCAGCAAGGCTCTGGAACATTGCAGGGCAATGGTCCAGAGCAGTTTGTGCAGGGGTCATCTCAGAAACCCTGAGTTAAAGGTTGAACAGCATGTGTTGTGGTTGATGTGAGCAGTGTTGGTGGTAAATTGCTGTCTAACACCATGGAAGCCCTTGAAAAGGGGTGGGAGAACCCTGGGAGTTGATGGATTTCAGCTTTGGCAACGGTGTGCTTGCAAATTCACACCTGCAATGTTCTTGCTGCTCATGTGTGACCTTGGAATAGCTTTGGGCATATCTCCCTCCATGGATCTTAGAAGGAGAGAAATGTGGCTTGAGACATCTGTAAGCATAACCTTTTGTGGCATCCAGGACCTTTGCTGCTCTGTGGGATGGAGCAGGACACGTACTGGAGGAGTTGTTTGCACCAGTCTCTTCTCTACATGTGCTTGAAAGTCAGGAGGTGGCACAAAGTGTTAGGAAAATATTACTACCAACAAGAAAGAGGTTGTCCTGGCAAGAGGTGCCAAGGGAGGCATGGACACTGCTGCTGAGGGCAGATAAAAAGGAAGAGGAGGGACAGCTGCTTGTAGGGCAGGGCCATGGGCTGGATGGGCTCCTCTGCCTTTCCTGAGCTCCTGACCAGCTGAGCTGGGCTGCCCAGCTGTGGTGTGCAGAGAGGACATGCTCTTTGCTGCAGCAAGGCCTTTCCCAGGAGGCTCTTGGAGGAGGGATTGTCTGGAGCTTAAGTCCTAAATCTCAGTCATTCAGTCCTTCCAGTGTAAGGAATAGTGCTGCAATCATCGAATAACAGAATCTTTAAGGTTGGAAAAGACCTCTAAGATCATCAAGTCACTGCAACACTACCATGTCAAGTAAACCATGTCCTGAAGTGCCATGTCTACATGTTTTTTGAGCACCTCCTGGGATGGTGACTCCACCACTTCCCTGGGCACCCTGGTCCAGTGCTTGACAATTCTTTTCAGGAGGAAACTGTTCCTCATACCCAATCTAAACCTCCCCTGGTGCAACTTGAGGCCATTTCCTCTTGTCCAACTGCTTGTTACTTGCGAGAAGAGACTGACCCCCACCTCACTACAGCCTCCCCCCAGGGAGTTGCAGAGAGCGATCAGGTCTTCCCTCAGCCTCTTCTTCCCCAGACTAAACCCCCCTCCCTGCCCAGTTCCCTCAGCCCCTCCCCATCAGACTCGTGCTCCAGACCCTTCCCCACTCCATTGCTCTTCTCTGGGCACACTCCAGCACCTTAATGTCTTTCTTGGAGTGAGGGGCCCAAACCTGAACCCAGCACTTGAGCTGCAGCCTCACCAGTGCCCAGGACAGGGGATGGATGGTCACTGCCCTGGTCCTGCTGGCCACACCACTGCTGATACAGGCCAGGCAATACCTCTGGTATTCTGTGTAACCCTGCGTGTCCGTTGCTGTTTCACTAGGGCAGGAGCCACACCGAGAGCGGTGCCGAGGCACCCTGGGCAGCGGGACACAGTGCTGTTCTTCCCTCTGGCTTGCAGGCAGGCCCTGGGCTGGGGATATCCTGGTGGCACCCTGTCTGCTGGGGCATGGCAGGGGCACTGCTGCCCAAACAGGAACCAAGAAGGGCAGCTGGCAGGGCCACAGTGGCCGTGGCCAGCTAGAAGCTCCAGTCAGCAAGCAAGGTCTGGCAGACCAGGCCAGGACACCAGCCGGCGGACCAGGTCATGCTGCTGCACTGTGGTATGGACAGGCTGAGGCTGGACTGACATGGAGCCCCTGAGCACATGGGCAGGGGTCCCAGGGGAGACTGGTCAGGGCCAGTAGTGCCCACAGAGCCCTGACACCTTACCTACTCCTTGAAATTCATGGCTAAATGGGTTGAACATCACCAGTCATGTAAAAAACTCCATTGCATGCAGTGGACTTCATGTTCCCCACCCCCTTCCCTTCCCAGTTAACTCCTATCACTTGTGGAATCCTTGTTTGCAGTTAGAAGATCAAGGGTGACTGCCCAGCTGGAGAACTTCAGGGACCCCCGTCCTCTCCAGGAGGACTGGCAACCCTCAGTCACAGTCTGCGTCGGAGTGGTGTAGGCCCCAGTGGGAGCCAGGAGCAGCCATAGCTTGTGGTGGACCTGCTGAGCTCATACCATCTTATGGTTGTGCCAGGTAAGAAAAAACCTTTTGTGTTTGTAGGTTCTGAGCTGGAATCTTGCAACAGGGTCTTCACTAGGTCGTGTTGGTACCCACTGTGACCTTCCTGCTGTTCTCTGTTGGGTTCAATGGGCCATTAATACATCTTACTGGGGTTTCTGCTGGGAGGTGGTGGAATGGGAGGGACCATCCTTCTCACTACCTTTCTCACTCCTTTGTTGTGTTTATGCTTGTATCCAACTTGGTTTCTTTCTTGCTGTCTTCTAGTGTCTCCCTCTGTGTCCAGGCGAGGTGATGGACAGCAGAGCAGAGATGGAGGTGGTGAGAAGCACGAAGGGGAATGCTGCTGGGGAGGTCAGTGTCCACGTGGTCACCACCGAGAGCACTGTGCAGAGCACCCACCTGCCAACAACTGCCTTCATCATACCAGGTATGCAGGACTGTCCTTTAACTGATGCCTCCCCAGCCCTCTTACCCCACATCGATACCTCTCTCTCCTTGTGTGTCTGAGCTCCTCCCAAACATTGTGAGGCAAAGCCACACTGCTGCTGCTTCCACCTTAGAGGTTCTCTGTGGCATACTGACATCACTTGGACAATTTGTGGCCAATCAAGACCTCTTGAGTTTTAAAAACCTCTTGATGTTTTGTCCAGCAGGATAGTGTGAGAGACCATATCAGAAGCTGTGCTAAAATCCAAACCCATTGTATCTACCAGCTTCCCTTGGGCAGCTAGATGGGTGACTGTCATAAAAGGAAATTAAGTTGGTTAAGCAGGACTTTGCCCTCAGGAACCCGTGCTGGCTATGACCAGTGACTGTGTTCCTTCTCAAGTGGTTTTCAGTAAATTTTACATAATTTTACCTCACTGAGGTGAGACCAACAGGCCTGTAATTACCAAGGTTGTCCTCCTTACTCTTCTTGAAAACTGGGACAATTTTCAGCCCAACTGACCACTGTCTTTCAGGAGCTGTACAAGCAAAGCATGGATGTGTGTTAGGTGAGATTAGGGATGTTCTTTAGAAGGAAATCTTCCAATTTTTCCTGCTCTCAGTGCATCAGTTCCCACTGCAGAGAGGCCCTGACTGTGCTGTGTGTTCCCTTGAAATGAAACTGAACTGGAAGGTGTGTTCCAGGGCCTTGCCAGCACGGTCCTGCCACACCAGGGCACCCTGGCCATGGGAACAGGTTGAAGTTAGGTTGAAGTAGGAACCCTTGGATATGGATAGTGTTGGTGTGACACCCCAGCACAAGCCATTGCTGGCTGCAGATCTTGGGTCCGGCTGCCTGGTTCTGGGTGCTTCAGCCCACAGTGCTGAGCCCTCGGCTGGGAGCCTATTTCCTCTGTCATTTTGTGCTGCCTTCGGGCCCTGTCTGTGTCAGTTCAGTGTTCTGTGTATGCCTCTGGTTGGTTGTTTCTTTTCTTCCCTTCTCAAGCAAATGCCACCACTATCAACCTTCCCACGAGCACCTTAGAAATTCAGCGATTCCCCCGGGAACCACAGAGAAGCACAGGGGCCGACAGGCCGGAGAGAGGAGCAGGGAGTGAGCCTATCACAGCTGCTGTCATTCCCCAGATCAGTGGGGTGCAGACCTGCAGCACAGTCCGTGTGCTGGAGTGGAAGGATGGGGTGGCTACTTTGCCTGGGAGTAACCTGCGGGTAAGTGTAGCCCTGGGGCACTGTGTCTGTCCCCCCACCTCCCTGCTGCTCGCCCTTGTAAGCGGCAGTCCCCCAGCCTGTGACCCCTGGCAGTACCCCCATGCTAGCTGGAGGATCCCTCAGTTGTTCTGGCTCTTTGAGGCTCTTGTGCTCCATCCCTCTGCTCCTCCCATTAGCAGAGAGAGCACACACAGTGCCTGGGGGGCTGCAGCCTTGCTCAGGGAAGCAGAGACATGCTACCTGCTGTGCAGGGCATCTTTTCTTCCCAAGCTGTGCTGTGGAGGTGGCTCTCAGCAAACTCCTGCACTCACCCTGGAAACAGTGGCCTTGTGCTCACCAGACAGCGGGTGCTTTAGGTGTACCCCTTGGTACATGAAATAGCTTGCACAAAATGCCATCTATTTCTCCCCAGGGCACTGCATCCTCCAGCCATCACCCTGCCCCTCGCTGCCAGCTGGGGCTGGTCTCACCCAGGTGAGGCAATGTGCTTCTCCTGGTGAGCTCCACTAGGGCACAGGCTCTGGGGAGGGGTAGTAGGATGGGTGACTCTCGTCTCTTCTATGATGGGAAGAGCTGTTTCTGTGTTGGATATACTAATGACCAAATCACATCCCCTTATTCCCAGAGCTCCCCTGTAGCTGTCAAATCCCAGTTGTACCTTCCTCCTTGTTAACTGTTTTCCCTTTTTTTTGGTGTGGTTCAATTACATAGTTCCGAATAAATGAGTATGGGACACTGAAGGTGGTGAGTGCTGATAAGGTGCCTCCAGTGGAAGCTATAAAGGAAGGTCGCACAGATAAAGATGAGGACTCAGAGGTGGCACCCACCAGCAGGGACAATCCTACTGTGGCTCAGGGTAAGGGCAGCATGGTGGCACTTTTGGGGTGGGTACCAGCATCCAGCAGGCACTGTCTGGAACAGGCCCTGAGGCAAATATCTCCTGCTTCCCACTCTCCTTCCTTTGCTGTACCTTGCGCCTCACTGCTCCTCTTCTGTCTGATCCAGATGTGCCAGAGCAGACCAAGCTACCCACAGCAGAAAGCATGTGCCACTGTGACACCTGCGGCCGGAGACATGTGTCAGATGGAGCCCGCGAAGGCAGGGGCTTCTGCAGTGAGCACTGTCACCAGCAGTTCAAAGAAAGGTAAAGGGAGTCTGCTCCATCCAGAGCCATATCTATCCGTCTGTGTGCCCTCCCTCCACTGGTCACACGCTCCAGCAAGGGATGCAGGCAGGTGCTGGGGACCCCACTTGTCTCCCTCTTCCCGGTAGGCAGTGCCCTGGCTGCAGTGGAGCCGGGGGATGAAGACTTGTCCTAGGGGACAGCAGGGACCACAGGAGCCAGATTTTCTCCTGCTCAATTTGTGGCCTCATAAACGTGTACCTGCTGGAGCAGGGCTGCAGTGGGAGGTGGCTCCAGCGGGTGCTTTCAGGCTCAGCAGCAGTGGGAGGCATGGCTCATGAGGGCATTTCCAGCCCCTCTGCTTCCTAAGGTGTGACTCCTGGGACTTGCTTTCCAGTGTCTCTGGGATGCAGCTTAGAGCTCTGCCATGGCACTGGATTGCTTTTGATCCATCCCTGGGTTCAGCTTTCTGTCACCCAAGTGTGTGAGAGTGATTCTGGTCTGTACCCTGTTCTAACCTCTTGCCAACTTGTGTCCTGAAAGGAGCACATTCGTTAGGAGGGATGGGAACATGTGTGAGTAAGGAATGGAGTAACAGATCCTCCTTGCTTACTGGCACCCCAGCCATTGCCACGTGCCACGTCGCAGTGGTTTATCCTCCCTTCCTCTGTGCAGGTCTGTCATAGTGGAAAACTCTGCCAGCAGCACCAACGCCACTGAAATCCTCAAGCCAGTGAAGAAACGAAAGAGAAAGGACTACCAGAGCCCTTCTGAGGAAGAATATGAATCTGAGCAAATGGTAGGAAGAGGGCAGGGAAGGCATGTGTGTGCATGTGCCAGTGTCAAGGGTGGGCCGTGGGCCACCCCTGTGTGTACTGCAGTGTGCACAGTACTCACTGGTGCTTTGCAGTGCTATGCCAGCTGTATGTTGGAGTAACCTGTTGGCCATTAATGCCAAAAAGACTGGGATGTGTGGAGCATCAGGGCTTCTACGCACTTGGCTGGCTGTTTGGCATGCTGAGTTCCTTGGACTGGGCAGTGCTAGACACGTCCTGACAGGGCTGTAGGTGTTGAGCCCTCAGCTGCTCGCTTGAGTCTGCACCACTGAAGTCTGTGTTGAAATAAAAGTGTCTGTCTTTGTGCTGTGTGTCCTGGGGAAGGCAGAGTGCCTTTGACAGGGCTGATTGCCAGCCCTGGTTGTAGCAGATCCACTCCAGGTATGATTGCTACTGCTTAGCACCAAAATCCCTCTCAGGCTACCATCAGCAGATCCTCCTGGCTGCCCACTTCTGGGCCAAGCATCAGGCAAATCATGGATGTTGTGGAGGCCTGGTATGGCCCTTGGCCCCAGTGTGAGGATACAACATACACATAAACCCAACAAACACTATGGGTTTCTGTTCTGTCCTCTCATATCTAGGAGGAAAAGCAGGAAGAGAGGAAAAGCTCTGCAGGAGACCCTGCCATCAGCAACGTGGAGGATGAGACATGGAATGGGAGCCAGCACGGTATGGAGGGGCTGGGTGGGCGGTGGGGTGAGCACTCCCACCATGGCTGTAGGGTCCTGCTGTGGTGTTGCAGAGCTGGGCCAGCATTTTGGTGTTCCAGCAGAGTCAGAGACCCAGTGCATCGTGCTGGTACATGTTCCCAAAGGCTTGTAAGCTCCTCTGCTTGCTTGATCCTGCTCTCTCTGTCTCTTTCCATTTCTCTCCTTTCCTCTCTATCTCTCCATGGGAAGGGTGCACCCTTACAGATATGGCTGTGTCCTCTGCAGACACTGGGCTGTACTGTACAGTGCTTTCTGGTCCCTCCCCTTGGGAGCTGAATTTATTACTTGCTCCAAGAGGCAGTAACATGGCTCTGTACCACATCTGGCTTTGCCCCACCTTTGGATGGTGTTATGGGGAACTTCCCTCACATGATCTGGAGCTCACAAGTTTGGAAGCTGCTCCTGTAGGTCTGATGCTGCTGAGGCTGGGTGATTTGGGGTTGTCTCATCTCATGGGGATACATACCTGGATTGTATCAGAGATCTCAGACACAGAGCTGTCCCCACAGAGGGAAAGGAGACACGCTGAGGGATGCAGTGTTTGCTTGGTTGGTTTTTTTCCCTGCAGTATGATGGGGGCGAGTGGGAGGGAAACCTTATATTCAAAACTATACTGAAAATAAAATTTATGGGGAATCTTTTTGTCTTGGAATAGTGAAAAGGTCATACTCAAAGTAATTTTAAAGTGAAACTGTTGCAGTGTCATACTCCATAGCCAAATGTCAGGACAGTAGCTGGGGCTGGATGTCATTAACCCCTGACGTTACACTGAGTTAACTGCTATTAAAAAGAGACCTTGTACTTCCTTCCCAGGTCCTTTTCTCTAGAATCTGAGCCCTGAGAAAGTAACCTTCCCTGCTGCACTCCAGCAAGCAATGCTGAGCCTTTCATTTCAGCATTTTCTCTTATTTCAGAAGTACATCAGCAAGCAAAATATGTACCGGGACGCTTCAGTGCAGCAGAGCTGGTGTATGCTCTGTCTCCAGGTGTATGTGTCCTTCTCCAGAAGTACAGAGCTTGTACTTAAGGATTCCCCAAACATGCCTGCTACTGTTTTCTATGTCCTAAAGAATAAGAAGGGTGTTTGTCATTCTTAGTAGCAAAGCACCTAGGTTAGTAACCTCGCTCACTGAAACTCAGCTTTAATTTCTCACACAAGTTCCTAGCTTTTCCATCTCTGCTTCCCCTAAGCCCAAGGGAGGAAGGGGTTGGTTTGCCTTTTCCCCCGCATTTCTGGCCTGCTCTACCCGAGGTTGTCTGCCATGGCTGAGCTGAAGATGTGAGTTACTCAGTGCTGGACTAGGCACAGCACTCCTGGAGTCCTGTCAGGTGCTATGGAGCAGGGAGAGAAAGTGTCTGGAGAGTAAGAGATAGGTCGTGTACATTGGGCAACACCTCTGTGGCCTCTTAAAGGGGTCAAAGGCATGAAGGGTCACCTCCCTGCCTGTGAAGAGACAATGCTGCCTTCTTTTTCTGGATACCAGAAGGGTAAATGCATCTCTAGGGCATGAGGGTGGTCCTAGTGTGCCAAGGGGGGCTCAGGTGGCTGTCTCAGAGCAGAGGATAGCAGAGCTGGCGCCTCTGGGGCTGTTCAGCCTTCAGAAAAGAAGGCTAAGAGGGGATCTTATTAATGTTTAACAATATCTCAAGTGTGTAACACGGGGGGAAATGGCCAGCCTCTTTTCAGTGGTCTGTGGAGACAGGACAAGGGGTGACGGCCTCAAGTTGGAGCTCAGGAAGTTCCGCACCAACATGCGGAAGAACTTTTTCACAGTGAGGGTGAGGGAGCCCTGGGACAGGCTGCCCAGGGGGTGTGGAGTCTCCTTCTCTGGAGATATTCAAGACCTGCCTGGATGCTGACCTGTGTGACCTGTCCTAGGGACCCTGCTTTGGCAGGGGGTTGGACCAAATGATCTCTTGAGGCCCCTTCCAACCCTGACAGTTCTGTGATTCTCTGGAGCGGTGGTGGGAGGTGAGCCCACTGCTGGTTTGACTGGCTGGGAGCCCTTTGCACCTGTGAGTGATTCTCAGACCTCTGGATGGATTGTACTGGCTGCCTCAAATCCATCAGTGCTGTGGCCATTTCAGCTGTACTGACTGGAGGAGGACTGGTTGCAGAGGTGACCCCATGCTTTGCACGGGATGGCTTGAGGCTCCTTGGAGCTTCACTAGAGCATTGTGCAGTGACAGAGCACATGTGTGTCGTGGGGGCCTGCGTGAGAGTGGTCCTCTTCATCCCTCCTCGGACAGCTGGCCAGGTTTGCTGGAGAACGGGCTCTGGTAGGATGGTGCTGAGCTTTGCAAGGATGCAGGACTGTGCATGAGAGCGGGATGTGGCCCCAGCAGGACCCGTGCGCTTGCCTGCCCCCCCCGCGCTGCCCCGAGGCAGGCAAGGATGGGGGCTGGAGCAGGCCCTCAGCAGCGCCTCTTGTGTGTGCGTTTGTGCTGCGCTCAGGTGCCAGTGAGGAGAAGAAAGAAGGCTGGTCTTGGGCGTCCTACTTGGAGGAGCAGAAAGCTGTCGCTGCCCCTTTAGATCTCTTCCAGGATGTGAGTTGGGATTTTCCTGTCTTTTCCCCTCTTTCATCTTCTCTTTTCTTTCCCTTTTTTTCCCACCCCTCCTTCTCCTCTCTTCCTTGCTTCCCTATTTTGCTTGACTCCCAGTGATAAGCAAGCTCCCATCTTCACCTGGAGGTGACCAGTCAGCCTCCAGTTTTGATTTGCCCCAAGTCCCACTCCCCAGCAGGACGCCGATCCCCCATCCCAAGCCCCCCCACATTGGCCAAGGATGCCCCTGTGGCTCTGGCAGGGTGGTGGAGCCTTTCCAGCCCTTCCATGAAGCCAGGTGTGGGCTCTCCCGAGGCCGCGTTGCTGCGCTGCACCCCTGCTCCCAGGCTTCTGATTGCAAGGTTGCAAGAGGAGCCAGGCCCGTGCCCTGCTCTCCCCAGCCATGGCTGCTAGCCCAGGGACACCCTGCCCTGCCAGTAGCAAGAGATGCAAACTCACAAGGAGGTGGAAGAGTGTGTTTGTCTACGGGAAAAGAGTTAAAATTTGAACGACAACAAAACCTGTGGCCCACTATCTCCTTGTCCCAGCAGCTCCCATTGCCTGATGGTTGCTCCTTGGGATGGTTCTAGACCCAACTACCAGTGTTGTTTTCTCACTGTAGTTTAATTTTTCTTTCCAGTACCAAGTAGCTTCCCAGCACAAGAATGGCTTTAAAGTGGGGATGAAGCTGGAGGGGATCGACCCACAGCACCCATCGATGTACTTTATCCTGACAGTGGCTGAGGTAAGGTGCCTCCAGTTTCCATCCTCCTTGGTTCCTCCTGATGCTCGTGCAGCAGGAGGTCCTGTGGGGGGGGGGAGGTGCTTATGATTGACTCTTGGCTGAGATTGTGTGTGGGAGGGAAAGTGTCCCTTGGGCAGGGACAGCAGGTTTCCATGGTCTTTTTCCTGCCCTCCCCGCTGGTAGGTGTGTGGCTACCGGATGCGCCTCCACTTTGATGGCTACTCTGAGTGCCATGATTTCTGGCTGAATGCTGACTCCCCTGACATCCACCCTGCTGGCTGGTTTGAGGAGACAGGGCACAAACTCCAGCCCCCAAAAGGTAAGGAGTTAATGGTCTCAGCTGGTGGATACTGTCAAAGGAGGGGGATGAGTTGTGAGCCTCTAAATGTAGAGCTGGAGATGGGGACCAGGTGGCTCCATGGGGCCCAGGAGCAGATGCTGGGAGGGTTCCACAGGACATTTCAGCCACCCATCACACTGAAGATCTCTGATCGCTCCCATTTTGAGGCAAAGCCCTGTGACCCTGGATGTCCCAAAGCCGGGCTGGAGCCAGCAGGTGGGACTAATGGTCTCTGGGGAGGACCTGAGCTCTGGCTTTCCATTCCCCTGCTAACGTTTCCTAGCACCCCTTCAAAATCAGCCTCTGTCCCCAGGGCTTCTGTAGACCCCGTCTTCCCACAGCAGGATGTGCATGGTGGGGTGAGAGCTGTCTGAGGATGGCTGGGCTCTGCCTCATGACCTCCTGGCTGCTCTCTGAACTCACTGCCCTTGTTTCTCTTCCTGAGGGGTTGTAGGTTATAAGGAAGAAGAATTCAGCTGGACAAACTACCTGAAGATAACAAAGGCTCAGGCAGCTCCAAAGCACCTCTTCGTGGTGCGAAACACTGTGAGTAGCAGCTTCATCCTGCCAGAGCCTGCAGGTTCAGGTGGGACTCCTTCCCCTCCAGCTGAGGAGAATGCCTCTGCCAGAGCTGGGCTTTTCTCTGTCAGCCCACAGTGCAGAGGGTGAAGGGACTGTACAGCTGGTGTTGCATTAGGTGATGCAGCGCGCTTTGCTGCTGAAGATCTGTAGCTTGGACATTGGTTTGGTGTGCTCAAAATTAGCATTGGTCTGATTCACTGTTTCATCCAAGTCAGTCTCATGGGCAGTTAAATGTGTTGCAGAAGTCCTGATGAGGGGAAGTACCTGCTACTCTCAATGAGGATTTTGCCCCAAGCCCTCAGTTAAAGTTTCAGAAGTGTAGTCATCTTGTTTCTGTTTCGTGCCTTGTTTGTTTGTGTCTCTGCCTTATTCTTCCTGGGGCAGCTTGGGCAAGGGAAGTGGGTGTAAATCCTGCTGGTTTCTTTGTCAGCTGCAGGGGAAACTCAATCTAGCAATAAATCAGCCTCTCCGAGTTACTTAAGGTGTCTGAACCCTCCTGCTCAGAGCTGCAACAGTCCCACTGGCACACGTGGTGCAGCATCTTGCAGGATTTTAGCTCCAAGAAATAAAGGTGAGTGAGGCTGAGGGGCCCTATCCCAGCTCCCCCTGCCAAGTCCAGGGCTTTGTCTGCTGCTAACGCTGGAGGAGAGTGACTGCACGCATGGGTTTTGTGACAAAAGCTGAATCAGTGTAGGCTGGAGGCTCTGCTTTTGGAGGTTACTGCTTCAGGTCCTGAGGGTCTGAAGACTTTTTTTCCCCTCTCTTTCTTTGTGTGGCCAAGCCCAGCTAGTAACCCTCTGCCTCTTTTCTTGTATGCATTGCAGGACCCTGCCCTTCTGGGATCCCATGCCTGCCAGGATGCAAGGGAGGGTCTGGTTTTGGGAGGGTTTTGGGCAGAATACCCACTTGCAGCAGGCAAGGGAAGTCATAAGGAGGGTGTTGGCTCTGAAAGAAACCTGTCTGTCTCTCCTTGCAGCACGAGGCTTCCCCAGGCTTTGAAGTGGGCATGAAGCTTGAAGCTGTGGACCGCATGAACCCTTCCCTGATCTGTGTTGCCACAGTGACTGACGTGGTGGACAATCGGTTTTTGGTGCACTTTGACAACTGGGATGATACTTATGACTACTGGTCAGTACACAGAAGCTTCTGGGGTGTTGGGGAGACATTCTGCCACTGTTTCAGCAGGAGTGGTGAGGTGCTCAGAAAATTACAGGACAGTCCCAACATGTTACTGCAGTCAGGCCACAGTGGTCCAAAGAATCAGAGTGTCAACCCTGTGTGCTGGGATACAAACCTTTACCAGCTCCATGTCACCTCCTAGGACATTGCTGTGGCCCTGTAGTTAGTATAGAAGGAAGGTGGGCATGATCACGTGCTGTGAGCTCACCCTGAAACCCACCTAGGACACAGAGCCACCTTGCCCCAAGGAGCTGTGGGGCTGCAGTGGTCTCTGTCCCACGCTGCTCCTCATTTGCTGGGCCTGGGAAGCTGTCTGATCTGGCCTGGGGCAGACCTGGGAAGCAGCAGCACCTGTGCTGTGACCTAGGAGCTGTGACCAGGACATAAGTCCCCTCTCCTATTGCTCATGTCTCACTGCTCTGAGGTCTGAGAGGCACGGCCTGTCTCCCCACTCACAGCAGAGAGTTGCTGCTCCCTGGGCAGCTCTGTGGCCAGGCTTGCACTTGGGCTGTGTTTGTGTCCTTCCCCTTGGGCTGGAGTTCCTCTGCTCTGGCCCTTGCCTTGCCAGCTCGTGCTTCCCGGGGTCACCGAGGGACAAGGGTGCTGTAGACCTCAGCTTCTGCAGGGGCTGTTGCAGGTGGTGTGGATTGGAGGGTACTGCTGAGTGGCCCACACTGCCTGGTGGGGATGAGCCAGGTATCTCAGCCCTGTGTAAGAGTTTGGGGGTGTTTTCTAGGTGTGACCCCAGCAGTCCATACATCCACCCAGTCGGATGGTGTCAGGAGCACGACAAACCCCTCACACCTCCTCAAGGTGAGTCAGTGGCCTTGGGAGCGCAGCCTTTGCTGGCTTCCAGGGTTGCATGGGGAGCCAGCAGGTGCAAACCCCATGGGCCTTGCTTGTCTGCAGGCCCAGAATGTTTCCTTTAGCAAGGCCTCAGCCAAGGAGGCAACATTCAGCTGCATGTCTGGCCCAGTGGAGGCACAAGGAGAACCCAGGCTGTCTGTGCAGGCCCAGCTGGTTCTGCTTCCATGTACCCTGGATTTCATGGTCCATGTGAAAATAGCAGCACCTCTTGTTGTCTCCCAGGTTCCCATGTACCTGGCACAGACTTGGTTGGTCCTTTGAGGCAGCAGGACATTCTGGGATGCTGGCCATCTTCCTGCAAGCATGTCTCATCTTCTGCACCTTCTCCCTTCTAGATTATCCTGACCCTGACAACTTCACTTGGGAAAAGTACTTAAAGGAAACGGGAGCATCTGCTGTCCCAGCCTGGGCCTTTAAAGTGGTGAGTGACATGTCATCTGTTCCACTGGGCAGGAATTCAGGGTGTCTCCATTGTCAGGTCTTGGCTTCTGTGGAAAGTCAAGTGATGTTCAGTCTGCTCCTGCCACAGGCCTGGGGTTCAGATCTACATATGAGGTTCAGAAGTCAGAGCTACTCTGGGGAAAACTGGGAGAAATGGGAAGTGTGACCATCCCCTCATCTAGTCAGGAAATTGTTCTGGCTTGCTTAACAGTTGTTGTCTCCAACTGCAACAACAGCAGCTGTGTCCAGCCAAGTGTGGCTGCAATATGGATCCCCAGAACGTGTCTTTTAGAGACCTTCTTCCCTTGGGTACAGCTTTCCCATCCTGTTAAAACACAGCTCAGATCCAGGAGGCCTGCCCCCCTCTCTCCTGGTGCCACTGTGAGCTGGGATGGCTCTTACCCAGACAGGCCAGGGCTGGGAGCTGGGCTTGGGGAGCACACACTGCTGGGAAAGCTACCGAGGGGCATGAGAACCTGAAACACAGCCCTGCTCCCTGCTGACCTGGGTTCTTCCTGGCCCCAGCGCCCACCTCACAGCTTCCTGGTCAACATGAAGTTGGAGGCAGTAGACAGGAGGACTCCTTCCTTCATCCGAGTGGCCAGTGTGGAGGACGTGGAAGATCACAGGATAAAGGTGGGTGTTGGAGTCTCAGTGCTGAGCCTGTGTCCAGGCACTGGGCTGGTTTGCTCCTGCCCTTCCCAACTCTGCTGCCAGTTACAGTGGCAAACTGTTTGGAGGTCTGTGGAAGCAATGGCAGGTCCCAGTGCCTACCTCCAGGAGCGGAGCACAGCCTTGTGCTGCAGTTCAGTTCTACCTGACAGGTTGGAGAGCTCCAGAGGACCTCAGGAAGCTCCAGAGCTCCTGAGGTTGGAAGGGTGACCTCTCTACTTGCCTTCCCAGATTCATTTTGATGGCTGGAGCCATGTCTATGATTTCTGGATTGATGCGGATCACCCGGATATCCACCCCATAGGCTGGTGCTCAAAAACTGGACACCCGCTGCAGCCTCCTCTCAGTAAGTCCTCCTGCCAGGGTCCCCACTGTGGGTGCACAGAAACAGGAGGGCAGATGCTGGCTGAAGATGGGCAGGGAGGAAGGGCTTTTCTGTGGAGTTCACAGTTGGAAAAGTCCTCCCTGTTTGCCACAGGCAAGGAGCCCAGAGCCCTGGGTCTGCTGGGCACTGCAGCTGTTACAGGCTCTCTCCTGTTTCTCCTTCTGGTCTAGGGCCAAAGGAACCTGCCTCCTCTGCCCACGGGGGCTTCCCAACCCTGGGCTGCAAAAGCATCCCTCACACCAAGAGCTCCAAGTACAGCTTTCACCACAGGTGAGCTCCCAACATGGCTTGGAGGGGGCACACAGCTTCCCTGCCAGCCTGTGCTGGCCCTTCCTCTGCTCCTCCATGCCTGTCACCCCCACCAGCACCCAGCCAAGCTGAACTGCCGCACCCTGCACCCCATGCATGCTTGGCTCTGCCTCCTGCTTAGGGGCAGCCCTTGTTCCCCCCAGGCCAGGATCGAAGGCAGTCTGGAGCCTGCAGCTAATGTAACTCTTGTATGCTCCTACTCTGTGCCTGTCTGGTGGCACCCAGAGCTCCTGGGGATGCCCTGTGTGCCTATCCACCTGTGGGGATGGATGGGGTACACAGGGGACAGTGCCTCTGAGACACTGTTCATTGATACTAGCTTTGAGGGCAATCTTTTCCTGCTCTTTATGAATGCCTTTCACTGAGAGGCTCTGAGTTGGGAAGTCCTGAGAAGGAGCAGTGCATCTCCCCAGCTCAGTCAGTTGCTTGCACCACGTTTTCAGGGGCAACTGGGCACAGCGTGGTGCCAGCCCCAGCACAGCAGGCTGCTGGCGAGAGGAGTGAGTATCAGTGAGGATGAGGATGGCAGATCTGGCTCCCAGGGGGTTCTCCACTGGTTACACTTGTGACACTTACTCCCTTTTCACTCTGGGACTAGTCCAAATGCCTGTGGGGACAAGAAAGGGAAGTTGGAGACTCTGTGAACCCCGGTGGCCTCCTTGATCAACCACTGTGGTGACGAGGTCACTGTGATGGCAGTGGAGAACACGGGATGGGTGTTTGTACCTGGAGGGTCTGGGTGTCCCATGCCCCTGCACCCAGCCCCAGGAATTTGTTCAGCACATCTTTACTCTGCTTTCTGTGGCCAGGGCTGCAGCTTCTGGTGCTTGGTGGCAGGGGGGGTGGCCTGGCTCACCCCTCCCCACCCCCATGCTGCTCCGAGCTGGGTCCAACGCTTGCCTCCCCTCTGTTCTCTAGGAAGTGCCCGACACCAGGTTGCGATGGGTCAGGACACGTGACTGGGAGATTCACGGCCCATTACTGCCTCTCAGGGTGCCCGCTGGCAGAGAAGAACCAGGGCAGGCTCAAGGCAGACCTGTCTGACACAGAGGCCTCAACTCGCAAGAGGAACCTGATCGGCTTCCCTCAGCGAAAGAAATCTCGGCACCACGGGAGGTAGGGGCGAGCCCAGGCAGCAGTGCAGGGCCCCTCTGCCACCACCACTGCCACCTGTGGGAGGGCTGGCCAAGCCAGAGAGGCTCCTCGATCGTGGGTGATCACAGTTGCTGCCAGCTGGCGTTTGTCCTTCCAGCTCCGTTGGGCACCTCTCTTGGTTTTTCTTCCCATGTTTTGTGTCTTTAGCTGTCAGCCCTTTGGGTGGGGGTCTGAGAGGTAACCCTTGCTCCATGTGGTGTGGAGGAGGGGCCTCGGGCCAGTCCCAGCCCAGTTGGAAATGAGTCTTCCTGTCTCTTTAGAGGGCGACCACCAAAGTACCGGAAGATCCAGCAGGAAGACTTCCAGAGTAAGTGTCATCCTCTGCCGCTGTGTCATGGCAGGGGCAAGGCTCAAGCAGCTGGGGTGGTGGCTGTTGGAGACAGGTCTCCCTTGGCCCACTCAGCCAGACCTCATGCAGGTCAGCACCAGTGAGGAGCGTGCGGTCAACTGCCAAAGCTGACCATCTGTTAGGAATGCCCCTGGTTCTGCTAGGTCCCTCATCATGTCTCTTGGCTTGTGTCTGAATCTTTGAGTGCTTTAGGGCAGGGAATTAGGATCCCCCCTCTATGGCAGTGCGTTTTCCCCAGCATTTTGTCCTCCTCACACAGGGGTGCTGTGCCTTCAGCCCATGGCTGCTGTACCCCACACCTTCAGTGTGGCTGGGAAGTGCCAGGTGAACACTGCAGCCCAGGAACTGATGCTGAACAGTTTGTTGGGTGTTCAGTTCTGGTGACTGACGTCTTCCTATGACTGACGTGTTCTGGCCAGTATCTGTTACTGCCTACCCCAATGCTGGGGTGAATGAAGAGGATTTCTTCTCTTCTTGGGAGCCACCCTTGGCTTCTTGGAGCAGAAAGCAAGGAAAAACCTTTGTTCAAAATGTGAAATGAACTGAAGGATATGGGGTTGCATTCTGGGGTGAAATTTGACATTGAAATCTAGTTCAGTGTGAGAACTGAATGAGTGAAGGTGGTGAGAACAAGGCAAAGCCAAACTCGGGTCTCAACTTCTTCTCCCACCAAACTGGACACTTGGATACTCTGATAGCCTGTTAATTCAAGGGACAGCCACTCTCTCTAGATACTTAGACCCATGAGACTGTCTGGCCAGCCCTGAGCCCTCCCCTGGACAGGGCCCTCCCCAGGGCTTGTAGGATAGGATGGGATGGGGTGTTCTACCCTGTATGACATCTTGGGTTTTATTGCCAGATATTTCTTCAGACAATATGCACCAGTCGCTCTTCATGTCTGCCCTGTCTGCCCATCCTGACCGTTCCCTGTCGCTCTGCTGGGAGCAGCACTGCAAACTCCTGCCAGGGGTGGCTGGCATCACAGCAACAACAGTGGCCAAGTGGACCATTGATGAGGTAAGATGGTTTCAAAGGCTGTGTGCTGGCTCCCAACCCATTGCCATGGCTGGAAGCACTCTACCTGGCTGTGCAGTGCCATAGTACTTGCACCAGGCACAGAGGTGCTTCAGCAGCCACTTCCCTGGGCTAGCAAGAAGGTGGTCTGCTGGACATGCTGGTGGGCAGAGCGTGAGCCTTGATGGCAGCTTCTGAGAAGCATGTGCAGAACTACCAGGTTCTCGCTTGGCTTGACCATGACACTAGCCCAGGGCTGGCAGTTGAAGGCAAACAGAGTTTCTTCATTTAGCAGGTTACAGTTTTCCAAAGAAAACAGTTTAGTCTTTGCCAAGTTAAAAAATGAAACCGTAGACTCTGCAGAATAGAAGCCACTTCCCTGCTTCTCTGAAAAGTAAATCTTTACCTCAGATTCAAGGCCAGGTTGGCTGGGGCCCTGGGCAACCTTGAGTAGCTCCAGGCCTGCAGGTTGGTGGCCCTGCCTGTGGCAGGGGGGTTGGAACTCTGTGATCCTTGGGGTCCCTTCCAACACAGACCATTCTATGATTCAGATCCTTCATCATCACCTTCATTCCATTTGTTGAGCATCTGCAGTGCTGGTAAGGCCTGGGTAGCTCTGGCACCAGCCCCAGCAGCCAGCCCTGCCTGATTTCCCTATTACCTTCCTGTGTGCCTCTCTCCTGCCCCCACCCCTCGGTGGAATTGTCTCACTGAAGACGTCTTGTTGGACTCTTGGAAGGGCTCTTGTAGCCCTTCCTGCTGTGGGACTGGAGGAGGCCAGCATCTGTACCCTCATCCAAGGGTGACATCCTTGTCCCCTAGGCATGGATAGGTGCTGCAACTGCAGCCTTCACCCTGACAGCCCCAGGTGAAAAATGCCTCTGTGGAAATGAGGATGAGGCCTCATGGAGGGCATTGCAGTGAGAAGCATTGCTTCTGTTGTCTCATTTTTCTCTGTTTATTCCAAGGTCTTTAGCTTTGTTCAGACTCTGACGGGTTGTGAGGACCAAGCCAAGCTCTTCAAGGATGAGGTGAGAAGGGTGGGAGGATGAATGCAGGTGGCCAAGGACAGCTCTTTGCGTGGCCAGTGGCCTTCGGCAGCGGGTTGCTGCTGGAAGCTGAGAGCACATCCAGCACCTGGCAGTGATCCCGCCCTGCAGCCCCGCTGTGTTCAGAGTGTGTGGCTCTGCCTGTGCAGATGTGGTTGCAGGAGGGGAGACACAGACCCCCAGAGAGCTGTGCTGCCCTGGTCTCCCAGCATGGGGGGGGCCCTCTGAGCAGGCCGCGATGGGGAGCTGGAGGAGGATGGTGCTGCAGCCTTAAGAGCACCGTTACCTTCTGCAGGAAGCTGCTTACTCCCCACCCATTCATCCTTCCCCTGCATTCTGTCACCAGCACAGCAGTTGGGTGGCATTGCTATCTGCTGGCCAGGTTCCTTGCTTTCAGACTCCTCTGTGCTCAGAAGCACAGAGGAGCTGCATTCCAACCTGCCCAGTACACCCAGGGCAGGCGGATCCTGGGCACGCTGGGTACAGCAAGCATCCCAGACGGTTGAGGAACGGCCCAGAGCCAGTTCCTGGCTGGCTGTGTGCACTGCCCATTGTGCTGTGGCCAGAGGTCAGGGCCAGCTGCAGTGTGAGTTCCTGGGGCAACCCCTAGAAGGGCCTTTTCCCCTTTCCACCTCTCTGCCCTGTTCCTGGGTGTGTGAGCTCCCAACTCTGGCTTATCTGGGACAGCGTGGGAGCACTGGGGGTGCCTCTGCTCTGCTCCGTGGTGATCACCTGTGGCACCCGATTGGGGGTGAGTGCGACTGTGCATGTCCCCAGGTTGTGCTTGTGCTGGCCATCACTAGGAATTCACAGCCTGGGTTTTGGGTGAGTGCCTTTGTCCCTGCTCTCCTCTCCAGATGATCGATGGCGAGGCGTTCCTCTTGCTAACGCAGGCTGACATCGTCAAGATTATGAGTGTCAAGCTGGGCCCAGCACTCAAGATCTACAATGCCATCCTCATGTTCAAGAATGCTGATGACACCTTAAAGTGACTTTTCTTGGCCCAATCGGGACCCTCCCTCAGCACCGGTGCTGCCAAACTGTCCGGTCAGGACAGACTCCCTGTCTGACCGCAGCTTGTCATGTCCTGCTCATGTCCTCTCAAATGCTGCATCTCCACTCTCCCACCAGTCATGTCCCATCCTCTCCCTTCCACTCCACACTGCCCTTCTCCTCCAGCGCTGGGTACAGGCTGACCCCAAGGCTCGGGGCAGCTGCAGAGATAGAGGGTGGGCATGGGACTAACCTGTCTTAGTGTGACAGCTGCCCCTGTGTCCTGCTGTGACTGCACCGATTTGGGGGGTGTGAGGCATGGGGGAGCAGAGCAAAGGGTGTAGCACCTGGGGCTGACACCACTGCTGAAGTCACCCAGACAAGGGAAGTGTATGTGCTCATACACATGTAAAGGCTGGTCGTAGCTTTGCTCAGCAGCTGAGAGAGATTTTTCTTCCCACCCCCCCCAGTGTGTTCCTCTGGGGACATCGTGTTAACGTCATTTCTGAGAGATGCTGGAGAAGCTTCTGCTCACTTTGCCTTTTTCTCTGAATTCTTTTGACTTTCCCTTTTAAGAACAGATGATGACCTTGCTTTGCCCCTTTGCCACACTGGGAACCAGTGGCCTATCTCTTGCCCCTTCCAGGAAGCAGTGTGTCCTGGCTGCTGCTCAGCCCATGGTCAGCACCTGGGCTTTGTTTCTCTTCACATAGCAGCCCCAGGGCAACATGGGGCCAGGGCTGGGTGGGTGCAGAACAAGCTCCAGTTCCTCTTGCACTTCAGGCTGTCTTGGCCAGCATTTCTCTGAGAGAAAGGATGCTTGCAGCGATTAAAATGTCCTCTGCAAAGGTGATCTGGGCCCTCAATTAGAAGCAAGGCCTTTCCCAGAGCAGGGGCAGCTGCTGAGGACAAGAAGCATCTATTGTTCCATAGGCAGATCCACAGTTTGCTTCTGAAGGCGTTCCCGAGTTGGCCAACTTGATCCTGCCATGCTGCCTTCTCCCCTTCTTTTGCCCTTGCTACGTGCCTGGGGTTTGCTGTCTGAAGAGCAGGATCTCCTGCTGTCCCTGCATCCCTTACCCACAGAGCTAAAAGAAGTTCAGCAGTTAACTTTATTTCCCTGTCCTGTTGGTAACACAGCACCTTTTCAGCCAGGGTGCCGGCACTTTGGGGATGCCCGTTGTAGCACTGTCCCTTGTAATGGAGGTGAGGCCAAGTGGGCTGGGGCTCTGCAGCCAGGAAAGCCAACATGCCTGGGGCATCCTGGCAAAGGCCCAGGCAGCTTCTGACAGTCCCTGCGTCCCCTGACAGCACCCACACTGTTCTTGCTGTGGTGTCATCCTGTGGGTGCTGTTGGAGCAGTGGTGTGTGGTGCTGGAGGGTGGCCACCTGTCTCTCCATAGCCTGCAGTGATATGATCCGTGTCCCATGTCCACTTTCTTTCCTGTTCCCAAGAATGACATATCAGTAGCAAACCAATCTTTCCCCCTTTCCCAGTGCCTAAAGACAGGGATGAAGGGATCTTAGCAAGTGCACCAGCAATGTGTCTTGGAGCAGCACTGCCTTGGGAGCCGCTGTCACACCTGGGTCGATCTCTTCTAGGCTTCCCATGGAAATGTAGCATTTTGACTCTTTCTTATTGAATATTTGGGGTCACATTTGACCTGCTCTTGAACCGCCTGCTGCTTGCTCTTCACACAGGACTTGCAACTGGTCTGTGTATTTGTTTTGTCAATGCTTGGGTTTGATTTAGGCAGCTCTCCCTTCCTTTTTTATTTTCTCCCATCTCTTCAAGCACTGCAGTGTGGCCAGCTGTGGAGAGGGGGGGAGTGGGAAGGAACAGCCATGTCCCTGCGTTCCACAGTCACTCCCCAGGTCACCCTTGATCCATAGTAAATGGTCTTGAAGGTGGTCTCTCCAGCTGGTGGGGAGTCTCTTTCTCAGCCACTGTGTGTTGGGGGAGAAGAGAAGCCCTGGGACCTTCAGCTGTGGGGCTGCCAGTGGTGCTGAGGCCTCTCCAGGCACGGTCTGGAATGGAGCGGCTCCCTTACACAGGGCACAGTTCTTGAGCTTAGACCAAACATCCTATGAAAGCATCCTGTTCTCACCATCCCGTCGTGTTAAGCCGGTCCTCCTGTTGAGGCAGGGACTAAGCGCTGGTGCTGGGTGCTGGGAGAGGAATTGCTACCCAGGTCTCAGATCTGAAACTGGCTCGAAGGATGAAGAGCCTTGTCTCACACGGCGGCCCTGAAAGCAGCGCTGGTGGTGAGCTCAGAAGATCCCTGCTGAAGGGGAAGTGGAGCCCTCAGCCAAGCCATGGATTGCCCACCGACAGCAAACAGCCACCACCAGCAGCTCTTGCTCTGCTGCTGGGTGCACTCAAGTTGTGCTCTGCTTGGGCACCCGCAAAGCCCTGGGAGGTGCATGCTCCTGGCTGTGCCAGCCTGTGGGGAGCTGCAGTACCGGGACTCTTTTGGCCTCCTTCAAAGAGAGCAGATGTGAACTGGGCAGGACTGCCACGGTGCTCCCCCTTGCCTGGGGTCTGGCTGCACAGCTGGAGCCCGGGTCTCTACGGGGTCTGAGCTCAGCATGGGGAGCAGCTGCCAGGAAAACCAGCCCCGCTGGAAGGGTGATGGGAGATAGGAAGGTCTCTGCCCCGCAACCTTACTGCTGTTCTGAGCAGCAGCTCATTGGGCGCTCGGGCTGACTCAGCCATTGGGGTAAGAAGCTTCTGGATTCATCTTGGGTGAGAAAGTTACAGGGTCTGTCGGTGGTCAAGGGCTATTTACTGTTAACACTTAGAACCTTCTTGTTTCATTTCCAATGAAACCAAACCCAAAGCATTGTGTGTGTGTGTGTATGGGTGTGTGTGGAAGTGCCACGACGCCATTTCCTCTGCTGTTGGTGTGTCGCTGTTCTAATGTGGTGCTCTCTGGCTGTGGAGGTGGCAGGCTCTGGTCCCAGGGGCTTGAGCGATGTGTCCTCCATGAGCAGAAGATGTCTCTGGTCCCCAGAGGGAAGCCAGGAGAAGGAAGGTTTGCTGCACCCCTGGCCTTGGCAGGTCCTCCATCCTTCAGAGCACTGATTGGGAGTCCCCCCTCAGGGAGCATCAAGGGCAGCTGTGACCAAGGCAGAAGCACCAATGTTTCTTATCCTTCCCCTGTTGCCCACCCAAGCTCCTCATAGGGATGTCTGCTGTCATGTCACCAAGAAGCCAGAGAGGGTGATGGGGCAGAGTCTGGCCCACAGGTTCCCCTCTGGGGTCTATCTGAGAGATGCGACTGCAACCAAAATTTCTAAGCCCGTGAAATGTTCAAGTCAGATGTTTTTTTGGAGTGGAGGCCTCCAAGCCTGTGCTCCTGCCATGCCTGTCCCTGCTGCTGCAGATGGCAGGGCTCACCTGGAGCCAGGGCATGTCCCACCCTGTGCTCCAGCCTCGGGAAGGGGTGTCTTCTGGGGGCAGCTGGTCCGTGGGTTGCATGGGAGCAGCTGGAGCCTCTTGGGAAGGTGTTTCTTTTTGTGGCACGTCAGCAGCGTGACGGTGCGAAGCCAAGGTCTCTGTTTCTGTGGGAGCAGCCCGCCTGAAGCTCAGGGAGGAGGGTGGCCATGCCTGCCTTCCTCCAGTGATTACCACGTCAGTTGCAAGCACTTTTAGAAAAGAAAGAAACCCTCCCAACTGCCGAGGAGCACGGGGGGCTCAGGGCAGCTGCCCCCTGCAGAGGCAAATGTGGGACGCGAGTGCAATGAGGGGCGATGGAGGAAGAGGAGGGAGCTGGGAGAGGGATGTGACTTGGCTGCTTCTGCTCCTCTGTTCCTCATCTCCTAACCTCTGGGAGAGAACTCCTCAGTGCAGAGGAGAGGGCAAGACCCAAAGCCTGCAGCCTAGCTCCCTTCTTCCCATCCACCCTTTCCCTCTGGGGCTTGAGGCTCCCTTATCCTTGGAGGAGGGAAAGGGGTGTGTATTTTGGATGGAGCGTGATTATGAGAACAAAAGCTTTTTGCACTTTCATTCATTTTGCACTCATTTTTAATTTCTCCCCCTCCCCCCCCCCGTTTTTGATATTCACACCTCCCTCCTCTTTGTGTTTTCATATCAAAAATACTTTTCTTGTAGCCAGTAAAGCTATTCTGGAACTTTGTGTCCTGAGTATACAGAGGTTTAAAGGTCCTATATATATAAATTTATATCTGTATAAAAGTAAATTTATATATATAGTTCATGGTGTGATGTGTTTTGTCAGTGTTTTAAAATAATAAACGAATGTGAGCAATGGAAGCCTGTGGAGTTGGGAGACTGGTTATTCAGCCCTGCTGCCTCTCCTGAGGAACAACACTTGGTCCTGCCCAGGACAGACAGAAGCACAGACACACACACAGGTGTGTATGTACAGCCTGCCTTGGGTCACCCCAGCCATGCAGAGCCCAAAGCCCACCAGACCCCTGCCCATCCCACAGACTGACTCCTGGAGGCAGCTGGATGGGAAGGGATGCTTTATTTATCTGACTGTGAGATGCTGGAAGGGAATCCCAGTGTTCTCTTACTGGTCTCAGTCAGGGGGAGCTCTGGGTGTCTGGCAGCTGGAGCAGCACGGTCGTCTGGCAGAAGCAGCGGGGCGCTGTGCCCCATCCTAGCTGTGTCCCGGCAGCCCTGGCCTGGACCGGTGGCTGCACGTGGCCTCAGCCACTATCAGACCCACCAGGACCAGGACCCCAGCCCCAAGGGCCAGGCGCACCACGTTGATCCAGGTGTAATCTCCAGGGGACAGGAAGGGACAGTCACTTGGGGGCCCTGGGAGGAAGCCCCTCACCCCCCTCCCGCTCCTCGGGAGCTCCCAGACCAAAGGAATCATATGGGGGAAACAGGGAACCCAAGGGGACAAAAGGGCTGCACATGGGGCTCCCGGAGCAAGGGGACACACGGGGGAGCTAGAGAGGCATCAAGGGAAGCTCACAGGGCGCAAAGGGCTCCTGTCAGCGACACTTCCTACATCCCTGGCCCTGGGGTCACCCCCTACCCACAGTCTCTGATCTGTCACCTCCCCAGTGGCACCAGAGATGGGGAGGAGGATGGGAACATGGAGCTGGCTCACACCAGCCAGTGCTGCTGGGCTATGACACGATGCACTAGTAGGTGTCCCCCGGATCTTGCCCCCAGCCCCACCAACTGACAGCCTAACAACCCTGTGTGTATCTATAGGTCATCCATAGGGTCTCTGAGGAGTTGGCAAGGCTCAAACCCATCTGAAGAACGCTATAATCCTCTGCTTGGCCCCATGTTACAGCTTCTTCCTCCCCCCACATCCTCTTTTCTAGTTCCCTGGGATGCAGCAGAAACCCGAGAAGAGTAGTCTGTTACTGGTGGGGCTTTCTCACCTCTCACCACCAAATCCAGGGTATTGCTGCAAGCAGACCAGTGGAACAACCTGTCCCTGGTGAAACACTGGCAGCTGTAGCGACCCTCGTTGCCTTTATGAACACGGCTGAGGTTGAAATAATTTTGTTCCTTTGAGAAGAAGCCAAGGTCTCCAGTCTGGCCCTCCAGGTACAGGAAACAGCCAGCTGTCGAGTGTGCGATGGTGCAACGGAAAGCCACATAAGCTCCTGCAGCCACCTCACACCCAGGCAGGACAGAGAGGACAGGCTGGGGGAGCTGGAACTCTGTGGGCAGAGGAGAGGGTGTGAGAAGGTCTGCAAGGCCTTGGTGCCAGGAGCTACCAAGACCTTCATGACCCCACCACCTAGCTCAGGCAGAGGTGAAGATGATCCCCCACCTCTCCGAGCCAGGGAAGATGGGAGACACCTGCCTGTTACATGAATGGAGAAGACAAATGGCCACATTGCATCCTGGTCTGCCCGTGTGGCACGGGACCCCACGTATCTCTCACCTTCCACCTTGATATCCAAGGTTTCACTGCGAGCCAGCACAGTGCCTCCCTCCAGGTAATGGCAGTGGTAGCCACCTCTGTCCTCCTGGGTGGCATTAGAGATGGGGAACTCGGCCCTGCTGCCATGCCCCATCAGGGTACGGAGCTGTTGGCCATCCTTGTACAGCACGAAACTCCCACTGTCACCCTGGTAACTGCAGCAGATGGTGGTGGAGCCTCCTGGTGGGATCACCCCAGGTGGCTTCAAGAAGATGGAGATTGTGGGGGCACCTGCACAAGGAGAGAGGTGCTGCCAGACAAGCAGGCAGCCCCCAGTGTCTGGCTGCCCTGCGGTGAGCCCGGAGCTGACTCCAGGCCCCATTTCCACACAGGGATATGGAAATTTTGTTCTGTGGGGTTGGGGAAGAGCCCTGGGAGATGGGCTGGAGCCCAGAGAGATGTCCAAACTCCCCACCTACCCCCTCAGGATACTCACTCGCTGTAACATTGCTCTGTGCCGACAGCCAAGCACCTGCAAGCAAAACAGCCCTCTAGCACTTCTGTAGAGTTTCCAGAAACCTCCTGTGCCCCTCTGGGAGCCCACACCGCCTCTGGCACTCACCGAAGGCCAGCACATGGGTCACAGGAAGCATCATGTCCCTCTTGGCTCCCTCCGTCCTCGGCTCAAGCTGGGCTTCTGCAGAGGAAGACGTTGGGCAGAGGCACTGAGCAGCTGGGTGGCTTCCTGTGGGTCCTGCTATGTCCTCGTGACACAAACCACCTTCTGACCCACGGCTTGGGGTTCTGCAGACCCACTTGCAGGGCTGAGTTGATTGGACTGGAACCAGAATGTCCCAGGCACCTGCCCAGGACTGGACATCCGTGATGACGTGGTCTTAGGATCCTACAGACCTTAGGAGAGACACTATGAAGGCTTTTTGTTTCTCTTTCTTGGCTCTGGTCACTTGATGGGGAAATGGCTTCCTCTTAGCCCTTGCGAAATAGGGTGATGTTCTGCAACTGGGGCGGGGAGAAGAGACAGTGCAGGACTCTTTCTGAGCTCCAACAAGTGACATCATAAAATATTTTAATAAGACGAAGTAAAAAGGGGACTAGAGCTAGCAAGTAAACCCTACATCCCTTCAGAGGCAGGGCACCCCACTTTCTGCAGCACCGATGGACCCCGGAGAGATTTTTCCCACGTCATGTAGTGCAAATCCCATCTGTGGAGATGTGCCCAGCATCTGAAGGAGCATAGGATTTACTTTTGATTTATATTCCTCTTTGTTATTCTAAACCACTAAACCAGATATTTTAACCATTTGACCATTTATTGTCAAGTCTCTCTCACCCAGGTCCGGGAAGACCTCTGCACCATGTCATACCCCTCATAACCCTGCATGGTGCCCCCCAACACAGTGTGGACCAGGTGATGGAGAGGGAAAGGATACTGTGTCCAGCCATAGGCCACGGTCAGGCTGTGCTCTTCCTCACAGGCTATTCTCTTCCTTACAGGCTGTGGGGCAGGCTTGGTGGCACCACAGAGTGGAACAGGAGGGCTTTCCTTTTCGCCTCTTCAAGGGCTCTTTCATTCCAACTGGCTGTAGTGTCTTTCATCAGAGGAGGCACAGCATTATCTCCTACCTGTAGGTTTGGATCCACCCCATTCCTCATCCATCCAGGCCTCCCCAATCCTGTGCTGGAGCAACAGCAAGGTCCTTACTCCAAATAACTGTTCACTTCCACCACAGCTGGAGCTTGGTGTCTGGCCTTCTCAGCTGCCATCTAATCTGGGTTGGCCAGTGGTGTAGACAAAGGGTTAATTAAACAGGGGAAGTTGCTTGCACCCTTGGGTGATGTGGAAGCAAGGTAAGCAGGGAAAGGAAGGGTTGTGGGACTGGAGCTGTGTGGGACAGGTGGCAGCTTGTTCAGGGATGAGATTGCTGCAGCATCTGTAGCTCCCTGCCCTCCTGCAAGCTGCAGGCTGGCATGTCCTGTGTTCCTCCAGCTGTGCACAATCTCTGACCCAACTGTCCCCATCAGGGACAAAACCACAGAGCTCAGGGCTTCACAGATGTAAGGATGGTGCCCTGGTTCTGGTCAGGCCAGAGTTAACTTCCCCAAGCAGACAGCCCAGGTGAGCTGAGTTAGCCTGGGCTGTTTCCACACCACCTGACATCACTTCCCCATAAAAGGGGGTGGCTGGGGGAGGGTAGGGGCTTGGTGCCTCCAGGGCAGTCTGAGTGTGATTGGGGTGTTGGGTCAGTTGGTCAGTCCTTGCAGTCAGGCACCACTCTGTGTTAGCACTGGGTGTGGGTGTAGCTGGCCGTTACTGTTCTACATTCACAGTGATATTTGTCAGTGAACTGTCCTTATCCCAACCCATGGAGGCTCTGTCTGTCTCTCCTGTGGGAGTGAGTGAGTGGTGTGTGGTGCTCAGCCGCTGTCTGGGGCTGAACCACCACAGATGGTCTGGCTCAGAGTTCATGAACAGGTTTTGATAATGTCAAGTGCACCAGGAGACTCAGGGTGGTGGTGGGTGTTTGTAAAAGCATCCCAGCCATGGATTGCCTTGAGGCCCCATCTCTGCAGAGACACCCATGGGGAGTTGTGTCGAAAGCTCAGACCAGGGTTGCCTAAACAGGGCACTGCTGCATAACTCAAACCAAACTTGTGTTGTCTTGAATTCCTTCAAGAAATGATATGCCCTGAGTCCCAGTCAAACCACAGCTCAGCTGCCTGCAAGTAACATAAAGGTTCGCTGGAGGGTTTCTGCTTGGTTTCAGCTGGACCCAGGCACTACAAATATATGCAAAAGAGCATGGAAGTGAAACTCATACATGACTAAGATAAGGGGAATGCAATCACCCCAGATGGCATGATCTACTCAGGCACAGTCCTGCCTGCTACCATGTAGCTCAAGGAACAAAACCCCTCAGGTTCAGGCTGAGAATCGGGAGCTGCTTCTCCAACCCTGCAGCCGGCAGGTGAGGAGACCCTTCCCCTTGGCCAGGCTGCTGGCTGAGGGAGGGCAGGCACCCAGAGCCCTTACCTGAGGGTGAGTATTTGATATGCTCTACGTTGGTAGCTGTGGGTGGCTGGCTGACACACCTGCAGCGTCTAGTGCACTTGTGAGTTGTTGTCGCGTGTTCCATGCACCTGCTGTGGTGGCAGTGGTGGCTCCTGTGAATCGCCTGTGGTGGGAACACTGAGTTTTGGGACTGTGGCAGCTGTAATAGTGCATTTTGTGGCCCTGGTGTGGTTGCAGTGGTGCATGTTATGACTCTCCTGTGGTTGCAGTAGTGAGGTCTTGCTTTTAAACTGCAGTAGTGCATTTCTTCACTGTATCCATAAAACCTGGAATAGTGATCATAGAATCACAGACTGGTCTGGGTTGGAAGGGACCCCAAGGATCACAGAGTTCCAACCCCCTTGGAAGGGACCCCAAGGATCACAGTGTTCCAACCCCCTGCCACAGGCAGGGCCACCAACCTCCAGGCCTGGAGCTACACAAGGTTGCCCAGGGCCCCATCCAACCTGGCCTTGAACACTTCCAGGGACGGGGCACCCACCACCTCTCTGGGCAGCCTGTTCCAGCCCCTCACCACTCTCTCTCTATAAAACTTCTCCCTAATACCTGATGTCCTGATGTACTGAACCTGCATGTGGTGTTCAGATGAATGATTTGAATCCTGCAGTCGAGTGTCATTTTGTCACAGCTGATGGTGTTCATATGACTGTAACCTAGGGACAAAAGGCAAAGTGGCAACTGGACTCCAGGGCACTCAGCTGCTCCCTGTGGTTCCCCCCAGACACTCTCCACTGTTCTTTCTTCCCCCGTCAGCCCTTTTGGTCTCCCTTGGAGACAGCATGGGGTAGGAGAAGTTTTACAGCAGGGTGTCCTACAGCCTTCTCCTTCTCTGGGGCACCTTTTCTGGCCTTGTCTCCTGTCTAACTGCCCATTGTATCCTCCAGGCTTGACATTTCCATGTCTCTCCACTGTCCTGCCTTCCACGCCCCCACCCTACAGCCACATCCCTGGCCCATAGCAATTTGACCTCACAGCTATGTTTCCATGTCTCCACATGCCATAGTGATGTGCCCTTACTCACAGCAATCCCACCCCACAGCAATGTCCCATCACCCCATAGCTGTGTATACCCATGGCTCCCACCCCACTGGCCACATGTCCCGTAGCCCACAGCCCTTGCCCCACTGCCATACCCCAATGGCCTCTGTCCCATCACCATGGTCTCGCAGGCCCTGACCCATAGCCATATCCCTATGGCCCCTGCCCCATAGCATGGTCCCATGGTACTCTGCTGCACAGCCACATTCCCATGTATCTCTGACCCATTGCCAGTGACCCCATGCCCACAGTGTATCCCCATGCCCCTCACTGCCCCGTTGCCGTGGTCCCCAACCCACAGCTGTACCCACGTAGCCCCCCCATGCTATACTCATGCTGCTATTACCCAGTTGCCTCCCCCCCCCATAGCCATTGCTATGACCTGATGGGGCAACACAGTCACATCTCCATACCGTTGCCAAATCCCCACAGCCTCAT
>VZTU01000769.1:0-11750 GCA_013400835.1 Zapornia atra
AGGCCTGATCCCCTGGTCATCATGCCTGTTTCTGTGGAGGGAATGAATTGCTATGGCAGAACTTTAAAAAAGATATTTCTGTATGCCCACATAAAATGCTTTCTGGAAAGATAAACATGGTAATAAATCAAAAATTAAATGGAAGACTAAGACAGGAACAAATTTGATATGAGATTTCCTTCATTCAAGACTATAACGAAGTTAAGTTTCTATTTGTATATAATGAGGGAGAAAAAATACACTTTCTATTTCAAAGAGGAGGAAAGAACTTTAATACAAAAAGAGATAACTGTTGACACTTTAGCTCCAGTTTCAAAGCTTCAAAAAGGGCATATTATGTTTGCACTACAGGGTAATGCACATATTTGTTTTATTAAAAACAATCAAGAATTGGTTTTATCAGAACAGACTGCAAGTTGTTTACCATGACTGAATCCTTAGTAGTGATTCCAATATTAGAAATCTGTGGAACTTCTAAAAGAAAAATACAACTGCTTCTTTCTAATTTCAAAGCAGGAGAAGTTTTTCTTTGTTTTTCTACTGTAATCTTTCCTATTGTAATTTTTCTACTTCAAGAATGTACCGTTTCCTCAATTCTGATCTATTTTGCATAATTAGGAAAGATACATGTGGACTTCATTACAGTTAGGAGATAGGCATTTTCCAGTATTTATTAGAAGAATATGAACCTGGGGAAACAACAGAAAAAAAAGTAGAAGAAAATATAAGCAAAGTTAAGTTCATGTGGTTATTTACAGTGTAAGGGAAAAACATAGAAGAGTTGTGAAGAGAGTAAGATGTAGATGAATAATGAAATAATTTACATAAAACTAAAAATTTATGAAGTTTCAGTAAGAAAGGAAGATAAAATATCTTCAAGATACTCAAATGATAACATGAGAGTATCCAGCACTTGACATCCTGTATAATACCAGAAATCTTTAGATATATTTCAGTTGCCTTAAATATGAAGAATTTTTTTTTAATTACTTTGCTTTAAATTCAAAGAATGGAGGAAATGGCAATGCTGTGAAAATTATTTTTACTTAACAACTCATACTGATGGTTAAAATAGTTGTTTTTCTGATGAGACAGCTCAGAAGGATAACAGGCAAAGGTATGTAAGCTGACATCTTTAGAACTGTTTAACAACAAAATATTCAGTACTATCAGCTTATCTCTCTACAGGAAATAAGAAGGTCCAACTCAAACTACATTTCTGGTAATCATCTATGACCTTTTTGACAATCTCTCTAGAAACAATATTACTGAAGAATTTCTATTGATATGACAACGCTGACTCACTGATGCCTCTAGGGTATCTTTGATTGAATTTTATTTACTCCTTTGTATTCCTTTTACTACCTTCCCTTTGCTAAGCTGGTAGTTTCACACAGGGTTATTCATGTTAGCTTTCCCCTTCAAAGACAGCAGGGTCAATTACAATTATGGTTATAGGATTACTGAACTAACATCTTGAAAAAAACATTTTATGTTCATTTCATCTGCCTGAGATATCATTTAGTAGAATATTAATTTTCCTAACTAAGGAAAATGTCAGGATTAATCCCATACCTGTTCACTGGACAAATAAACTTGGATTTATAAGCTTTTTAATTGTAGTTTAAACTTTGCTGCACTAGACAAAGTCCTCGTAAATCTACTAAACAGTTTACTAACAGAATTTTAAAGATGAAATAGGAATTTTCTTGCCTTGTCTTTCCTTGCTTTCATAAATGAAATGTGATTATTCTGTGAAAGGAATAGTCTGACAGACAAGCTATGCAATTTTTTTTTTTTTCAGCTTGCAAATGCAAAAGAATAACACTGCACTTTTTTTTCTCAACTTCTCTAAGGACTGGAGTAAAGATTCTAGATTTACAAGTTTTGAGAACTAAGAGTTTTACTGCTATATAGACACCTAGTCAGATAGCAGGGACTAGGTCAAAGGTGTTTCACTGGTTCTTTTTTTAAAGATTAATTCATAAGCAATAAATCAATATTATCTTACGACTTTTTTCCTTACTTATAAATAATAAAAAATCCATATATAAAACCATGGTTATAGGTGCTGGAGGTCCTTGTGAGATGCTTTATTGCACAGGGAAGATCCAAATAATCTCACTAACATTTTCATAAGTACAGTCCCACATAATGGAAAATACCTGAAATTTATCTCCATTATATAGGACCTATGACTCGTGAATCAGTGGTTATTAAATACTGAATGTATCGAGCAATTCCACTGAATGCATGACAAAGAATTCCCACTGATGTCTGAAATGACAGTATGTCCAAGAAAGTCTTTTTTTACCTATTCTTTCATTTGATTTAATAGGTGCTTTCAACTATTATCATACATCTTTTAAAAGAAAGCTTAAACGCAACAAAAATATTTCCTTAGCATACAAGCTGTTTGACTTTAAGATATATGAATCTGTTATTGCATTATGAGTTATGGTCCATTAAAACATTAAAACTCTTTCTGTGTGTAGTCTAAGACTTTGAAATAGCAGGTTTATGGGAGATTCTTGCATGTGAATCTCGGTGTTTGTTTTTTATACAATAATATAGCAAATACTATAGTAGCAAACAAAATAACTAATACTTTCAATTAGCAAGAAGCCTTTTGGAGATATGTTTTTTTTACCCTTCTTTTTTACTTTCCTATGGTATAAGATTATAGTCTATATTACCCTGTTCTTTCTAATGATTATAGAGTAGTCCATAAAGAGAAATCTGTCCATTCAGTAGCAGCTGAAGTGGAAACATTTGAATCTTATACCAGAAAGGAATACAAATGCTGAATCAAATTAACAGTTCTATGTGCTCAATGACTGTGTCTAATCTTTTATGACAGCTGATACCTGACAGTGAGTTATTTAACCTAGTCTCTGCTTCACTAGCTGTTCAATAAGCCTTTTCATGGAACTGAGATTTGCTGAGTAATACAGTTCTTCTATCTTGGCTTCTTATTCTACAGTAGAATTGAGTTGAAACTATTTCTGTTTCTATCACTGCCATACAGATTTGAAAAGAAATAATTGTGTTGTGGCTGAAATACTTGTAGAAGGTCACCTGTAGGGTAAAAATAAGTTTAGGCAGCCAAGCCTCCTACAATGTAATCATACACATCACAAGCAAGGGGAAAAGTGAAGGGAAGGAAAAAAAAAAAAAAGCAAAGAAAAGGGAAAAAATAGCTTCATCTCTCTAAGTCACAGTGATGGGAATTGCAAAAGAGTAGGTACTGTAGATACAAGTGCAAAGACAGACTATCCTGAGGGGTAAGAGAAGAAAGGCCTAAATATAAAGTGTCTAAATATGCACTCTGGTTTTGAAAATAGTTCAGCTCCCACTGAAGTTAGTAAAAGCTATGAAGTTGCTCAACATTTTAAAAAATCACCCTTTTTTTCCCTTTTTTTCCCCTGTTAATTTTAAATACCAAAGTGTCTATTGCATTTACACCCTGTAGTATAGACAGATCAGAAAAGATATAAAAGTTTTCCTTATTTTCACATGGCAGAAGTAGTGGTAAGAAGAAAAGCAGAAACATAAAGTGATGCTCATGACTAAGTTTTAAAGAATCTCAGAATCTGAAATGTGAGACAATAGGTTGAAAACATTGGAAACTGGCCACGTGTACCTGGCATCCAGTTTGTATTATGAAGTTTCAGCTGGAGACTAATTTTCAAAGACATCTCTTTGAGGCATGTGTAACTGCCATTGGCTAACCAGCCACAAAGACTTAACAGTAAGACTGAACTACAATGCAGTTTTTCCCAATGTTACTGGGAAAGTGTTTAAAATAATTGCTAGGTAAATTTTTATATTTTCAGCTAATTTCATAATTGTTTCACTTTGGAAATCATTCCTTTACTTTTTGCTAATGCTACAACATTATTAAGAAGGTGCAAATATTACATTCACAGGCTTAATTTGCACATTTATAATGTTTACAATTTTAAGTTTGAGTATCTTCAATAATATTTTTAATAATTTATATTTATGTGCATAGCTGCAAACTTAAAAGAAAATGGAATTTGGCAACAACAGAAGTGAGTAAATTACATCATTTTATATTTGAGTAAATTACATCATTTTTTATTTACTACCATGTGCAAATTAAGATCAAAGTGTCTGTTTGCTTTAGGTATATAAATACAGGTGATTACCCTTTCTGTGAACTGTATCACTCTGAAACCATTGGGAGTCTATAAACTTGGATGAGAATTTATTCATAGAATCATAGAATCATAGAATGGTCTGAGTTGGAAGGGACCCCAAGGATCATAGAGCTCCAACCCCCCTGCCACAGGCAGGGCCACCAACCTCCAGGCCTGGATCTACACAAGGTTGACCAGGGCCCCATCCATCCTGGACTTGAACACTTCCAGGGACGGGGCATCCACTACTTCTCTGGGCAGCCTGTTTCTGCACCTCACCACTCTTTCTGTAAAAAACTTCCCCCTAATATCTAATCTAAACCTTCCCTCCTTTAGCTTTAATCCATTCCCCCTTGTCCTGCCATTTTCTGCCCTTTTAAAAAGTTGAATCCCCTCCTGCTTATAAGCTCCCTTCAGGTACTGGAAGGCTGCAATGAGGTCCCCCCGCAGCCTTCTTTTCTCCAGGCTGAACAAGCCCAGCTCCCTCAGCCTCTCTTTGTAGGGCAGGTGCTCCAGCCCTCTAATCATCCTTGTGGCCCTCCTCTGAACCCTCTCCAACAGTTCCACATCTTTCTTGTATTGGGGGCCCCAGATCTGGACACAGTACTCCAGATGGGGCCTCATGAGGGCAGAGTAGAGAGGGACAATCCCCTCCCTGTCCCTGCTGGCCACCCCTCTTCTAATGGAGCCCAGGATATCATTGGCCTTACGAGCTGCAAGAGCACACTGCTGGCTCATGTTAAGTCTCTCGTCCACCACAATCCCCAAGTCCTTCTCAGCAGGGCTACTCTCAAGAAGCTCTTCTCCCAGTCTGTATCTATGTCTGGGATTCTTCCGACCCAAGTGCAAGTTTATTGGTTTATCTGCATTGTTATTCTGTACCAGCAGGTGCTGGTTTGCTACAATCCCAGTAAGAAGTACTGTACGGGTACTGTAAAGTACCATTGAAAATGCTACATATAGGAGCTAACACTATAAAGTGGAAGAGGATAGAAAAGGTAATCTTCAACCGTTAAGATGCTGGGAACCCTGAGCTGTGCAGCATCAAATGGATTTCCAATCATAGAACAGCATACTATACAGATCCTGTCCATGGAAGTATTAGCTCATTTTCATCAAATGAGTCATTATACAGTTTTCTTAAAATCAATGGTCTTCTTGCCTTCCAATGAGGAACAGTAGGAATACATGGAAAATTTCCAGAATTAATGTATTATATTTCTTATGATGAAATAAAAGATGGAGTTTATTTAGTGATTGTCTTTCCATTTTATGCAAAGTCACATGTTAGAAGTAGAAACATTCATCTAAAAATAAGTACAAGTAAAAAAATTCTCCTGATATCAGAGGTGCATTCGTAGAGTAGAAAGTTACAAAGCTAAATACTAGGGAAAATAGAGACGCTGCTTCACTTTTCAAAAAATAACAACAATAACAAAAAAAGTTACTTTAACTGAAACTACTGTTCAAGAGATCAGAGATTTCTGTGTTGGTCTGAATTCCAAAGATGATTGGACATTCATCTATTATGCAATGGCCATTCTAGTTAGATCTAAGTGAGATTCCTACCAACACTTCGTAGAGGGCAATACTTCTTCTCTGTCTTCTATTTTAGTTTCTACATTTCAAAGTGATATTTTGACCCACTAGATATACTACAAGTCTAGCTGTGACAAATGTATGTCTGCTTCTGATTAGAAGAACATTACTGATAAAATAAGGCTAAAATCAGAATAATGATATCTGAGGCTGTAAATATTTCATATTGTATGAGATTCATTCTTCATTTTAGCTTGACTTTTGTCTTGATGTGAAACTGAGTCAAATTCCTCTACAAATTTGAACAAAGTGTTTTTGTGATTAATTTTCTCTCTGAAGAAAGAAGCAGTACATTTGAATGTTTAAGCTTAAATTGTCTTCTAAGCAACAGTAACAGATGAGGTATATACACTTGACCTTAACTTCAAATATAATTCTAACACATATATTGCTAAATAAATTGTCAGTGAGTTATTTAGCCACTTTTCAGTTATTTTAAGTGATACATTATGATTCTTTACTCAAATTTAGATTTCATAGCATTCTATCTGCAATTAAGGATGATTATAGTTTAGTTATTTTTTTCTCTTTATTTTCTTAATTATTATTATATTAATATGTGAATGGGTGGTGGATATATAGGCAGCTACAAATGACAGTACTGATCTTTAAAGTAGATTTATTTTTTGCATATATTGCTTAAGCACAGTAGTAAATACACCTTTGGTTTGCAAAGCGAGTAGGCCAAATTCCCTATCTGAGCTTTCACATTCAGAAGTTCTAAATTCAAGGTCCTCTCACTGAGTGCTTGAAAATTCTAAGATATTTTGTGGCTCTGTTTCCCTGTAAAATCAAGTCACAGATGATTGTGTTTCACTGGCATTTGTTTTGACCTTTCTTGGATAAATTGATCAAAGAAATGCTCTAATCACACAGTCATTGGTAGAATTTGGCCATAAATCTGTTCCTATGCTAACTTGAAAACTCAAAGTCAGTGGCTGAGATGGAATTAATGCTCCCCCACAGCAGTCTTTACAGTGCCGTGTGGTGTGTTGGTAGCTAGAAAGGTGCTGGTAACACACCAGGATTTTGGCTACTGCTGAGCAGCGCTGGCACAGCACCAAGGCTGTCTCTGCAACATTTCTTCAACCCTTGACAGGTAGGCTGGGGGGTTGGGCTAGATCCTGGGAGGGGACACAGCCAACATGGCTGACCCAAACTGATCAAAAGGATATTCCTTCCTTATGATGTCTAGCAGTAAGAAGCTGAAAGGGGGAGGAATTGGGGGCAGTCATTAGTTACAAGGTTTGACTTTCAGAACAACTGCGACATGTACTGAAACCATCCTTTCTGGGAAGAGGACAGATACCACCTGCTGATGGGAAGAAGAAAACGAATCTTTTGTTCCTCTTTTCCTTCAACATGCGGTCTTTTGTTTTATTAAACTGCCTTTATCTTGATCTATAAGGTATATAATGATCTATAATGGGAGTTTTCCATTTAAATAATAATAGAGCAGCTTGGTAGACACTTGGCATCCAGCCAAGGTTAACGCATCACAGTAATTAACAACAATCCAGTCTGAAGAAAGTGATCTTTAGGTTTCTCATGGCCTTATGATAATAAAAACTGAGTTTCATTCATAGATGCTTTGGTTTGTACTTTTTTTTCTGAGAATACTCAGTTACCAAACTGAGTTTTACCCTCAGAGTTTCCTGCTAAAATAAAAATTTAAAAAAAAAAAAACCAAACCCACAATCCAAATACCCACCCAAACATATGATAGTATTTCCAATTTCTAGTTTATGGCCTTTTATTCATGACCACTGAAACGCAAGTGCCTATAAATCCCAAACAAGTCACACACATTTGAAGAAAATCTAAAATTGTAAGGATGGACAAAACTATAAAAAACTTTCAAATCTTTTTATTTACTAACCTTTATGACATACTTCTTTCTGGGAGGAATCAAATCAAAATAACTCTAATAATGAGAAACTGCATCATAGTGATTAAAATTGCATTTATTAAAGTAATACAATTACTGTGGTGTTGTTTTGGTTTTTTTTTAATAAAACTGTTATCTTACCATAGGTTATATGAAAATGACTTGTGGAACTATACTGATATCTAGTTCACTCCTTGCATTTCTTATACTGAGTCATGGAAATTGCTTTATATGTAGTGGATCATGCAAAAAAAATCCTTTATTTCAAAATTCAGTTAAGTATATATTTAAATTTAAGCATGGTTACATTATGTTCCACTTGTATATTTTCAAGAACACCTTTTAAAGATTTTCTTGAACTCCTGTAAACACTTAAAACTGAATTCAGATCATATAGCAGATAATAGCAATACAACCTGCAGTGAATTCGATGGACAAAATGACTCAGGTATGCTCTTGTGACTATTTGTACACAAGCTTCAGGCCCATGAAAATGACTTCTGTCATCTTGATAAATTTGGCATCTTGTCTACAAAAAAAATGAAAACCAGTAAGTAGCTCATTGAGTGTTAGATTATATCCAAACATTATCAAACACCTCGAGGAAGTGAAAATGTTATGATACTGTCTAAGGCAGAAACTTTCATGATAAAGATAAATATTTGATAGAAAAAATATGTCTTTGCCTTTTTAATTTTAGAAATGATATATCAGGATATAATACAGAGATTTCCAAAAGCTTTAGACTCATTGAATGAAATTACACAAATTATGAGAGGAATTATACTGCAAAGTAGCCCACATTTACTCAATCATGTAATTTCCTGAGTATACAATAATTAGCACATAATCATTAGAAAGGTTTAAGGATATTGTTTCCATGCTCCTTAATCCAGGATAGATAAAAGAAAGAAGCTCTATGCATATGTGGATTTAAGGAAAGTTAGACACCAACAACCTAAAGTATATGTCATTTGGACTGACTGGAATCTTGTAAACGTCAAAAGGGACAAATGCAAAGTCCTGCCCTAGAGAAGGAACACCTCCTTGGAGCAAAGCAGTCAGGGGATTGCGTGGCTATGAAGCAGCCTTATGGAAAAGGCCTTGGAGGGAGAATGGCTCAATGTGAGCCAGAAGTTTGCTAAGGCAGCAGGAAAGGTCAGCTTCCTTTCAGGCTCTATGAACAGAAACATGACTAGACAATCAAGGGAAGTGATCATCCACCTTTCCACTCAGCCTTCATCAGAACCTTTCTAGATGTTATACTCTGTTATGGGTTGCCCAATATAAGACAGACATCTACAAACTGGAACTAGTTCAGCAGAGGCAAAGATGATTAGACCTGGAACACTTGTCATGTGAGGGGAGGCAGAAGGTATGGGGCAGGTTCCAGCTAGGAGAAGAGGGACCCTCTGAAGGTGACCTTGCAGCACCCTCCACAGTTCCACAAAGTCGTTCTTAAGAAGACAAGAGTCAGGTTCTTCACAGCAGCGCTTGGCAAGAGAATGAGTGATGACAGCCATGAAGAGAAACAAGAATGCCAAATATAAAACCAAACCTTTAGCTATGAGGACAGTGAAACAGTGGAACAGGTTACTCAGAGAAATTCTGAACTATACATATTTGGAAGTTCTCATGGTCTGATTGGAAACAACCCTTAGCCACCTGCCTGATTGCATAACCGACCGTTTTGCAGAGAAGTTTTCATTAAAGACATCCTGACAGTCCCTCATGAACTTGAATAATACTATTACAAGATTTCAAGCCAAAAATCTAATCTGATTTTTGTCCAGGACTAGAAAATAATAGCATATAATCTAATATATAATAATCCATTAAATTAGTCTTCTGTAACTGAAGAAATATATCAGTTATTCAGGCACAAAACTATTTTTATAGCTGTGTGTAATATAATGAGGTTCACTGAATGTTTTCTTTAAATAAACATTGAAAACAAATCAATTATTTGTTCAAAAATTTTAATATCTTCCCTTTTTTCTCTTGTCAGTAAGAGGGCTCCCCACTGTTTCTTAGGCAACACTTGACAGTAGAGTTGGGTGTGAATTAGATTTTCTGTTTCATCTAAAAAAAACCAAACCAACCAAACAAAAAAACCCAAACGACTAAATTTGATCAAAACAAAATTCTACAGAGGCACAGTTTCTGCATTCAGAAGTGGCACTGAGGCCTTCATTAAGAAAAAAAATAACTTGTATAGTGATATTGAAAAGTGAACAGTATGTATTATAGGGAATACTAAGAAGAGTGAAATTCAAATGTCGTGTATGAAAAAGGTCCAAAACTTTCCCTCAGGAGTATTCCATTCAACACAGATTCAATATTGAAATAATATGACAGAAGTTTTCCTTCTATCCTGGAATAGACAAAGAAATAGCTTAAATTGTGAATGCTAACAGATGGCAGGTAGTTATGTATGTGTTAGAGGAGGAATGTCCAAAATTGAACTTCTGAATTCTGAAGCAGAAACCTCATACTTGCTAGCTGAAATGAGTACAGTCTGGTTACAATGTTGGTACCACATGTATTAAACAATAACTGTATGTGCTGAATGACCAACTGGGAAGATGATGACACATTTTGTTTCTGTATGTTGACTATTTAGAGAAGAAAAACCTGAGGTTTGGGGCCAAGTAAGAAAGATTCCCAAAAAAAGAAGTAGTAGACTTTCATGGTTTAGCCCCAGCAGTCAGACGGAACCAGGCAGCCATTCGCTCACCACTCCCCTGGCAGGATGGGGAGGAAAATGGGAAGATAAAGGAAAACCTGGTAGGTTGTGATAAAGACGGTTTAATGTGACATCACAGGGATAGGGAAACAGCAACAACAACATTTACTATATGTGCAACAGGTAATAACTTTGACATCACATCATATCCAATACACCCTTCACAGAACCACAGAATCACTAGGTTGGAAAAGACCTTTAAGATCATCGTGTCCAAGCATACCCATCCTATGCTAAACCATATCCCTAAGTACCTCATCTACCCTTTGTTTAAACACATCCAGGGATGATGACTCAAACACCTCCCTGGGCAGTCTGTTCCAGGCCCTGACAACTCTTTCAGTGATTTTTTTTTTCCTAACATCTAATCTAAACCTTCACTGGCAAAGTTTATGCAATTTCCTCTTCTCCTGTCACTTGGCTGAACAGACCATCACTCACCTCTCTACAATCTCCTTTCAGGTAACTGTAGGCGTGATAAGGTCTCCCCTCAGCCCCCTTGTTGAACCTCATCCTGTTGGTCTCAGCCCATCAGTCCAGTCTGTTCAGGTCTTTTTAAAGAGATCATGATCATTGCAATTCACCTTCAGATAAAGCTAGTTAATGTTTCAATCATAAACATTTGTCCTACTTCAGCACCAAATGATACTGATGTGCTTGATGAGATCTGTGGAGACCTGAAATGGAACTCATTAGAGAAAGTATCATTTTGATATTTTGATATAGTATGAAGACTAAAAAAAAAACCAAAAAAGCCTCTGAAAATTGATTAAAAACAACTATGTAGCACTGCAAAATAACAAAGATATTTACTTTAATTGCATTAAATTTGTAATTATTATAGTCAATATAATTCTACCAGAACTTATATACCTATATGACATCTTGATAGCTAAATTGAGAAAGTATGGGATAGATGAGTGCACAGAGAGGTGGGTTGAGAACTGGCTGTCGGGCCAAGCTCAGAGGGTTGTGATCAGTGGAGCAGAATCTGAATGGAGACCTGTGACTAGTGGTGTTCCCCAGGGCTCGGTGTTGGGTCCAGTCCTGTTTAATATCTTATTGACAACCTTGATGAAGGAACAGCATCCACCCTCAGCAAGTACGCCGATGATACAAAGTAGGGAGAAGGGGCTGACACACAGGAACACTGCGCTGCCATTCAGCAAGACCTGGACAGGCTGGAAAGCTGGGCAGGGAGAAACCGGTTGAAGTTCAACAAAAGCAAGTGTAGAGTCTTGCACCAGGGAAGGTATAACTGCTTGTATCAGTACAGGCTGGGGGATGACCTGTCGGAGAGGAACTCAGCAGAGAAGAACCTGGAGGCCCTAGTGGATGACAGGTTGGCCACGAG
>VZTU01000771.1:0-14569 GCA_013400835.1 Zapornia atra
CCTCAGTCTCCTTTTCTCCAGAAGAAACAACTCCCATTCTTCATAAGATTTATCTTCTAAAAATAATTTTTCCATCTAAATAGGATGGGAAAAACAACCCAAAACTTGTGTGTCAAGATAGAGGCAGTTTCATACAGCCAAAGCAAAAAGCCTCACATGAAAGCAAAGCAAAAGCACAAGATTATTACTTATCAGTAGGCAATGTTCAGCCACTTCCCAGGAAGCAGGACTTCAGTACAAGTTGCTCCAGAAGACAAACGTAAAAAAAACCCAAATGTCTACCACTTCCTTCCCTTATCTCTCAGCTTTTATCACTGAGCAGACATCACATGGTGTGGAAAATCCCACTGGTCAGTTAAGTTCAGCTGTCCTGGCTGTGTCCCCTCCCATGATCTTTCCCACCCCCAGCCTACTGCTCAGGGGAGATGTTGGAGAGAAAATTGAAGGTATGCCAAGTGCTGAGTGTTGATAAAGGCCCATTTCACAGGACTGGATGTTGAGTCTGGGAGCTGGTTATTACCATCTATAGGTCTGAGCTCAGCCCAGCATGCCTGGGAGAGCTTGTGGGGCCACAGCCATACAGTGTCAGAGAGACATTTATCCTTTACAAGTAGCACAATCACAGAATTACAGAATTGTAGGGGTTGGAAGGAACATCCAGTGACTGAGTCCAACCCCCTGCCAAAGCAGGTTCCCTAGAACAGGTCACACAGGTAGGTGTCCAGCCGGGTCTTGACTATCTCCAGAGAAGGAGACTCCACAACCCCCCTGGGCAGCCTGTCCCAGGGCTCTGTCACCCTCACTGTGAAAAAGTTCTTCCACTCCTTGTCCTGTCCCCACAGACCACTGAAAAGAGGCTGACTATTTCTCCCTGTGTCCCACACTTCAGATATTTATAAATATTGATCAGATCCATCTTAGTCGACTTTCTTATCTCAAGGCTGAACAGCCCCAGCTCACCCAGCCTTTCCTCATAGGGGAGATGCTCTAGGCCTTTAATCATCTTCATAGCCCTCCTCTGGACTCTCTCCAGGAGATCCCTGTCTTTTTTATACCAGGGAGCCCAGAACTGGACACAGTACTCCAGGTGGGGCCTGACCAAGGCAGAGTAGAGGGGGAGGATCACCTCCTTTGACCTGCTGGACACACTCTTGATGCATCCCAGGATCCCACTGGCTCTCTTAGCCACCAGGGCACACTGCTGGCTCATGGCCAACCTGTCATCAACCAGGACCCCCAGGTCCTTCCCCGCAGAGCTCCTCTCCAGCTGGTCATCCCCCAGCCAGTACTGATTCAAGTGGTTATTCCTTCCCAGGTGCAAGATTCTACACTTGATTTTATTGGTTTCTCCCTGCCCAGCTCTCCAGCCTGTCCAGGTCTCACTGAATGGCAGCACAATATCCCTGTGTGATGATTTTTCTTGCTGGTGTTTTCTAACTGGAATGATTTTTGATCATTTCTTGATCTGTTTAATGATAGGGAAAGGCCTCTTAGTAACATCCATTTCAGTATAAAGGCTCACAGTTCCTCCATACCTCTTACATCATTATGTGCTAAAACGTAATGTGGGCTAGAGCTGAAGCACTGTGAATAACAAGCCAAAACCAGCTGTGGACATTTACAATAAAATTTTCAAATGATCAATGACAGTGACTGCATTAGAAGTGAGAAAAGTCTATAACAAACTTCCCTTAAGTATTTCATTTTGCAGCACTTGAAAGGTACAAGTAAGAGTATTTCTACTTGTGAGGAGTTTTTATCAGAAGATGCACATCTCACACCAAGCATGAAACATGTCATCTTTAAGACTGTTATTTGACATTATGGTTGAAACTGATGTATCTTCTGGGACTGCCCTGGAGGCACTTCTGAGACTTGAACGGTCTAGCATCTTGTTTACGTACTGCTGAGAAGTCTTTTATCTAAGGTGATTTATTATGTTGTGAAAATGCTTTTCATAGAAGCAGATAAAACCACTTTTATTTTAGAGAGCATTTCCCCATTCTCAGCTTGGTGAAAAGTTCACATCTGTTGATGTGAATGTGGAAGGGTAGTAGTCCACAAACATTTTCTTCAGGGAATAGCAAAGGATTTTTCTCTGTCCCCAAGAAAGCAGTTCAGTGTCCATTTAACAGCTGGTGGAGGGAAAGCACACAATGTAAGGCAAACAACCGCTTCAAGGGCTCCTCATTTAACTTCATTCTCCCTAGTTTCTACCCGGCTCTTTCACTCCAGCAATAAAACTGGTGGCTTGTTATTGATGTGGCAGCTGCCCAACACTGAAACAGGAATGACAAGTACATAGAAAAGTTTAGGGAAATCATAAGGAAAACAGTGTCTAGATAAAAATGTTACAAAGTGGAAAGGCAACTTGGAAAACTGTAACTGAGTCTGCTTAAAGGAGATTTATCAGAAACAACAAATAAAAGGTTGAAGGAATTCCCATTGCTTGAAGCTTTTAAGCAGAGAAAGAGGATTTAAATTATTTCCCAAGAATAAAAAAGGAGAGCAGAGACAGCACTCTACTAGCCCAGCACCTGCTATACACCATGCTTGCAAGGCAAAGAAAACAGAGCTGATTAAAACAGCATAGGATGGTAAGGCAGGACTGGTTAATGTGAAGGAGCAAAAGATAGATACCTAACTTTGTCATCCTTTTCCTGTAAGGATTAGCAATCTTCAACTTTAGAAGGCTACTATGGAACTGGGTTTTGTAGGTCTGAAGATCTTGTTGTACCTGAGCACATGCATAATTTCATGCTGGTTGCTGAAAAGTTTTGACAACAAGCCTTAACCATAAGCTCTGAAGTCTAATTTTAGGGGCATTACTGAAAACCCAAATTGCCATTTTCCAGACCTTGTTCTGAATGGTGTCTAGCCATGTCTGCAAAACTACTTCCTTTATATTTATAGCATAACTGCTAAAATGCTTTTCCTCAAATAAAAAAAAATCCTGAATGTATTCAGCCTTTAAAACATATTCTAATGTAAGTGTAATTGCCTAGTTTCACAGATTATTTGATCAATTTGCTACTCTGAAGTTGTTTAAAGCCAGGAAGCATTTTTTTCTCGACTGTTTCCTGCAGTGGGTGGCAAAGAATACTGGTGTGTGCCCACCAGAGGGAACTCCTTACTAAGCCTGGCACTTGGTAATGCCAGCATTACCCTCTATACCCAACTTGTCATTAAAATGTTACAGCTCCTCGTTCCTTACATGTTTTCCTGGAAGTACCTTTGGTGACTGCTCCCTAATTTTGTTACATCCTCTACCCCTCTGGAGACAGAGCGTCCAAGGTTTATTTGCTGCAGTAGCATTAAAACAAAGATCAAAGTGTCTTAATAATTCAAATCAAAGGTAGCATTTTAGCTACCAGATTGGGGAAAAAAAAGTAAAGTTACAAGCAAATGAAATACAAAGTATGACTTCAGCATAAATTTAACAGCCAGCTACTTTGCTAATACGTGTTTCTTATACGCTACACCTAAAGTACAACACAGCCTTCATTACCATGTCTTTATAGATATATCCCACTTCCAACATATTCCAAGGGCCATGCTAAATTCTGTTTCTATTCCTACAATTTTATGCATAGCCATTCTGAGATTAAGTACATCATTCTGCAGTGCTGGAGGTAGCGATATGCATTTGGAATTGGGGCTTAAACTATTTGTATAGGTCTGAGCTTTCATGTTTTGCAAACCTGAGTGCCCTGTGCTTTGTTCATTTCTCAGTTACCAGGCAGTGTCTAACTGATGTTTCTTTTGGAGATTCCTTCTGTTAGTGCTGCAAACTATTTCCCCTTTCAGAAATTCAGTTTTCTGGTCGAGTGCTTGCTGCCCAGTTCAAGTGACTCCTTTTGCAGATCTATTAATACTGTACAGTTTATGTGTCATGCCTGCTGTGCTCACAATCTCTGGTGAGTTACTGGCTTTCCTTACTCACCTCATTACAAGATCATTATCAGTAGTCCCTGTCGTCTCAAAGACTACTGCAGACAACAATTGCTAGGTGACTGTCTGCCTCAAGCAAACTTCTCCTTTCCATTAAATATCACTGGTGTTTCTGTGTTAATAAGCTACTGTGGTCAGCAATCTAAAAATTCTAGATCTGACTTTACCTGAGATGGCAATTCATGTGTTTGCCTAGGTATAAGCCCACTGAAACGGTCTAATTCATTTTAGATCCACCACTGAAATTTCCATAACTATCCTAATGTCACTTCATTCTAATACTAATCTTTATTACTATCCTAAGACTGTTCTCCATGATTTATAGACTAAATCACTAAAGCTAACAGCTCATGGTTTTTAAGATGAAGCTAAAACATTGTCCAGTTAGAACAATCACAATCAATATAATGACTGGAACACAAACACAGCTGGCTGTCTATGACAAACATGCCTCCATGAACAGAACGTTATTACATCAGTAATGAAGTAGCAGACGTCAACAAGATAGCTGTTATCTTCTCAGAGTTCCTTAAGAACGAAGTGAAAAGAAGTTAAAATAAAAGCAAAACCCACTTATATAGATCTCTGGAATGTTATGCTACCTTTAGTATATGCTTTAGTGCTGTGTTCCACTGGTTATAAATAAAAGCACTTAAAATAGCGTGTGGATACTTGTATCAATGCTAAAACTGGATACAAACAAAGCAAACTTCTATTATATACAAGCCACTTGATCCTGGTACTCCCCTGTTGGAAACTCCAAGATTCTTAAAGAGAAATTGTCTTTTGAACTGTACATTACAGACAAGGTTCAGTGTTTCATCTCTCCAAATCAAATCTGATGACACAAAAAGTTGATCCCATAGAGGGCTAAATACAGTATCTTTTAGCTTCAGAAGGATTAAAACTGGTCCCTATTCAACTAAACAGGTTAATTTCTATACTGTCATAATTTATATGGTGCAGCAGTTTTGTTAACTGCTTAGCAAATTAGGTCAGGATGTTGTTTCATGTGCATTCTTGCAGAAACGCTCCTGCACCATGCCATTTGTTATCCTGACATAAGTACTGGGGCACCTCCAGGTTGACCTCAATCAAGGAGCTTATTATCTAAATGAAAATTAACATTTCTGAAAATAACAAATAAATTTTAAAATGCTTACTCTAAGCTGAGCTTCTCAGCAGATACAAACACATGTTCTGGCCCACGGTAGAAGGTAAAGTGAGGACAAGAATCAGTGGCAGGGATTGAGGAGAGAGGGAGACTGGATTTTTACGGTGACAGTGGTTGTTAAAGTCACCTCAAACTGCATGGAAATCTACAGACTAACACTACTCAACAAACATCTACAGTAATACTGGTCTATGCCACAAAGACTACTGTCTATGATGTTGCTCAGTAAAGCTTGCTTTTTTTCCTTGTGCTCTCCCTTGTCCTCTGCACCACTCTGCTTGCTTCACATTACATTCATATTGTGAGCTCTATTAGGCAGAACAACAGGCTGTAATGGAAAACATACTGTTTTTTCTTCTGTCAACTTTCAGTATTCACTCAAGTGAATAAATAGATGGTCCAGAAGAAAAGTGAAAAGCCGAACAGACAATGTAACCTCATGTGGACTTTCTCCGTCAAGCTCTGTGTTGTGACTGCCCAGGTCACAACCACATAAACAGAACCTGGGCATATTATTCATATTTAAATCAGTAATAGTAGTCCTTCAGCTGCACTGCATTAAACCTGAAAACAGCTACATCTCTAGTTTTAGTTAATAGTAAACAGAAAACAGGTTGAAACCTATGGATCCAGAAGGGCCAGGATATTTTCTGAGCATGAAATGCTTTACTATCTGCTCACTGTTTACAGTTCACAAATGCAGACACTTGTGGCACTCTTATCTGATTCCCTGCTCCCAAGACAGCTCATGCTGGGCTCTCTTGCTTAAATTTCTGAGTGATCATAAGGCCACTACAGATCTTCTGCTACTGACAAACCCAAGAAAATGGTTAGAAGTTTAGAAAGAGCAAAGGCCTGTTGACACACATATACACACACCTTCCCTCTGGAGAACACACGCCAATGAACTGACAGAATATGTTTTAAATTATCTATCTGGCAACTCAACATTGTGATTCTATAGCGTGTATTTTCCTTCTGTCATGTCTTCTTTGATTTTGACCACACATAGGCATGTTTTAAAATAGCACTTGGAGGGAGAGCTGATGACTTATACTGCTTGTTCTCCCTTTTTATCCCAAGAAGTACAAGCAGAGCCTGTAACTCTTCCCTGAAGAAAATAGAGCGACAAGTAAATTAGCATATAACTGGTCCAAAACAAGCAAAAAGAGGTACTCCTTTTGTGGTGGTTTGACCCTGACTGGAGTCCAGATGCCCATCAAAGTTGCTCTATCACTTCCCTTTTCAGCTGGACAGAGGAGAAAATAGATCTTGAGAGGCTTAAAAGTCTTTCCCCCCACCCATTCTGGCACAGGGAGAGGCAGGGAATTGGGGAATGTGGGTTTTCTCAGGAATTGTTTTCCTTCTTAGCCTTGGGGGTATTCCTCACACCTTTGCCCTGCTCTAGTGTGGGGTCCCACATCCCACACATGGAAGACAGTCCTTCACGAACTTTTCCAAGGTGAGTCCTTTCCCATGGGGCTTCAGCTCTTCACCAGCTGCCCCGGTGTGGGTCACTGCTCTGGGGTGCTGTCATAAATCATAGAATGTCTCTCAGTCTCTCAGGCCCAGACTGCTCCATCCTGGTCCTCCCCAGAGTCACAAACTACTATCATCCCCGTGCTCCCCCCAGCCAGAAAACCTGCTCCAGTGTGGGTCTCTCTCTCTCTGTGTCTCTCTCTCCATGGGCAGCAAGTGCTGGCAGAGGCATCGCGGGTCACAGCATCTCCTGTATGTCTCCACCTGCTCCAGCGTGGGGCCTCTCCACGGGCTGCAGGTGGGGTCTCAGTCTTTCCCAGGAGCTGTGGGGGCACACCCACTCCACCATGGGTTTCTCAACAGGCAGCAGGGGAATCTTTCTCTCCCATGCCTGGAGTGCCTCTCCCCCACCTTCTTCCCTGGCCTTGGTGTCTGTACAGTTTCTTATATCTTCTCACTCCTTTCTCTGGTGGCAAAAAGTGGACACTTGTGGGTTTTTTCTCCTAAATGTGATTCCCAGAGATGTTGTGACCATTGCTGATGGGCTTGGACTTGGTCAGCAAGAACTCTGGCCTTGAGCTGGCTGGTGTTTGCTCTTCAGGCCTGCAGAGAGCTTCTGTCTGCTTCTTGTAGAAGCCACCCCTGCAGCCCCCCCACTCCACCTGAACCCAGCCACACAAAACTACACCACCTTTATACCATAAAGTTAACACATGGAACCCACCACACAATGCTATGGGTACTAACAGTTAACAATAGGTTCAAGAGGCAATGACCCAAATCCAGCAAACAGAATCCCATTGCTGAGATTAAACAGAAAGTTTTGGTAGTCTCCGAACAGTAAACATTAAGAAACTAGGAAAGCATAGCTTCTTGTCTCATAGTCTTTCTTAGACCTTTTTTTTGGTCCCTGTTGGAGACCGGATAGTGAGGTCTGTAATTTACCCCTCATATATATTTTTGTATATAAAATAATGTACTTACCTAGTCATATATAGAATTGTATATATGTGCCCGACTCAAAAGGTTTTCCCGAACCACAGGTAGCACTGAAGAGAGGCAGTAGCTCGCCTTTTGCATTGCATCATTTACACTAAAGACACTCCCATATCTGTAGCTGTTTGCATAGCCCACAGCAGATTCTGACAGTTTCTGTGATAATCTGTTGTGATCCCTACAGGAGTAAATAGCACATTGCAATGGCATGTTCTCTAGGGTTTGGAGGCTGTTCTGCTTACCCTAAAAGGTGAACAGCTTTCATTTGGGTGCTTCATAAACAAGGAAAGCACAGGAACCTCCTCAAAACAGTTTCTTTTTTCATTCTCTGATCAGGACTTAGAATAGCTTCAGATTTAAGCCAATAATTTTAGCATTTGTAGGTATCACCTGGACGTGTGCATGCTGTAACAACGTAGCTTAATAAAAATTCATTTCTGAGTGAACATTTTGTAACATAAACTTGAGTATGGATAAAGATTATTAAATTAGGCAACAGGAAAGTGGATCTATAACCTAGAGACAAAATTACATTTGTATTGCTCCTCTGAGTAAAGCCCCAATCTATCAGAGAGACACGGAATCTGATTTAGTACAGTGGTAATTTACCGTTAATGGATTCATGTTTATAAAATCATTTCACACCTCAGAGAAAAATACATTAAATAGACCAGAAAAAATAACTGTAAGGATTAGAAACTGGCCTGAGTTGTAATTTTTCTTTAGAATCTGAAGAACTCAAGTGTTCGGACATCTGATTTTGATTTTGGTTAATTTTTAATAAATACAATAGAATGATAGAATTAAGGAATGGTTTTGGTTGGAAGGGACCTCACAGATCATCCAACCCCCTGCCATGGGCAGGGACACACTCCACTAGACCAAGCTGCTCAAAGCCCCATCCAGCCTGGCCTTGAACACTGCCAGGGAGGGGGCAACCACAGCTTCTCTGGGCAGCCTGTGCCAGGGCCTCACCACCCTCACAGGGAAGAATTTCTTCCTATATTTAATCTAAATCTCCCCTCTTTTACTCTAAACTCTCTCAGCCTGTGTCTCACCTAGAAGAGGTGGGCCAGCCCGCTGATCATCAGAGATCCTGAAGTCTGAAAACAAACAGCTTGAAAAGACACTACCATCTAAGTACAATGTAGCAGAATGACAGGGAGATCGACCATTAATTGATTAGCTATGTCACAGCCCATTCTTCATTGGCAAATTCCAGAGTTGAAATGTCAAAGTTCATTGTCATGAGCTCTTGATGCTGCAGCAACAGCCTATAAACTCTGCAGCACCATTGATTTACTGTACCATCATCTATCACCCTCCATAACCATTCCTTCCTGCTTTTGCAAAACCATATAAATCTATGGCTCGCAGCTAGAGATGAACACAGATGTAAGCCTCGGCACTCTGACAGTGAACTTCCACCTACAAGACTAATTAACTGTAAAAAATTCAGCTGAGGAAAATTTTCCCTTGTGTTCTCTAACCCCAGTTTGAAATTCAAGTCATTTAAACTATCTGACAGCACAGCTCAGAAGCTTTTTCTAGATGCAGTTACCCTCTTCTGGACAGTACATACACTAATGTATGAAACATATTTTGCATGGTCCTTTAGAGGGGGAAACACCCACGAGATGCAACTACACAGGGTTTCAGTGAGGTACAATCAATCCCATTTAATAACATTTTACTACTTGCAAAGTTTAACACTGCTGGGACAAGGAGATCTTGAAATAAAGTCAGGAATCTTCAGACACATAATTTGGAATAACAATAAGGTCACACTTTGTGGAGCTACAGTTTCAGGCTGCTGCAGTCAGGGAAGTGTCACCATCAGTATAGAGTCAGAACAGTTTGGGTTGGAAGGGGCTCTTGAAGGTCATCTAGTCATATTAATATTTTTAAAAATAACAATGTCACTAGTGTAAGACCATCTGTTTACCTGGTTACATGAAAACTCATAAATGCCACAATTTAAGAACACACACAAAACACATACCATACTTCTACTAAAAAAGTTACAAACTAATGTAAGGCTGTGTCCATCTCTTGTCAAGAAGTAGTCAACGACAGTAGTGGGACCGCAGGGGCCGTCACTGCCCCAATGTGTGCAATGAGGCTAAACCTAACTTCACAGCCTTTAGTACCAGCATCTCACGGAGTATTCTGTTTTGCTTGCTAGAACAGGCAAATCTGTGGGATGCTGTACACAGGGACAAGAAAAAGCCCTGGTTGAATACTGTTAAAAAAAATGTAAAAATGGAAAGGAAAAAGAAAATTCGAGCAATGCTGGGGAAAGATATATTTAAGTTGTGCCTCAGATATGAAGAGATGTCCTATTATGGTCCTGAGGCATTAGTCTTCTGATAACAGTGTAGTTGCATGTTTAAAGATTTCACTTCAGCTTGTAAAGCTGCCACATTCAGGAAGACATTTTAAAAGCAGAGGAACTTCACACTCATGCTAGTTTTGTCCCTCTTCAGTTTATTTTAATTCCACCTTTCTACCTTTTACCACAGTCCTTGTTCATTCTGCCGGGGTTTTTTCATAAACTGAACTCTGCTTACTGACATATGTGATAATTAACCTCATTTGTGAAAGGCTTCTCCCCAAGCACCTTCTTAATTCCTTCATTTATTTTTAAAGGGACACTCATTAGAGACGATACTGTCACCTACTTTATCCATATTCAAACCCTGCCAGCAGATATTAATAAATTGCCTGGAAATAATAATATACAATAAAATTAAAATACTAGAACAGAAATTGAAAAACAACACATCACTCCTGCCAATGCTTTGGGTTCTCTGGTTCTATGTGTAAAATTAAAGCTATTTTGGCAGCAATCGGCTACAATTTACATGGTTTGAGCCTAGGAGTTAGCTCTGAAAAACAAGCAAAGCAGAACATGCAGGAACAGCACCCTACTTTGACATACCCCAGGGAATGCACACAGGGGAAATGTTGCACAGACTTTGCATGGAGATAGACCAGATTCTGTCAGACAGATAACTATCTGCCCAGGTAATAAGGGCTCAAAATCTTGCCTTGCAGCTGTGAGAAATAAAGGTAGAGATTTTACCCCTAGAATCCATAAATCCCAACCAGATCCTATATTCAGGAAAAAAAGCCTCTCTCCCACTTCCATTCCCAATTATTTGAAATAAAGAATTTACTTTCCCAAAGCGCATGGTATGATTTTTTCAGGATGGAGGACAGTGTATCTCTTTCCTCTCTGCATTATTACCACTCTTTAACTGTCTTTCACCTCTGAGACAGAAAGAAGCCCAGCAGTATAATAAAACCCCCCTCCTGACAGGAATAGTCTGATAGATTACTCCATTATTAGCTCCTATCCATTTTGAAAGGATCCATCTATGGCTGTTTCTTGGTTCCTGGGAATAATCCTATTTCATCTTCACTCAACACCATTTTACCACAGCTCATAATCTCCAGTGAGGAATCTTGTCAGTGATTTTAGAAAACACAAATATGCTCCAAGGAATATCACTTAGCTGATACAACATTTTTATGCTACTTTAAAAGGACTTAAGAATATTACCAAGCGTCACGTTCTTGTTTTCAAACTGTCCTGGCTATTGATAGATAAATCATCTATTTGCAGGCCTTCTCTGATTTCTCACACCATAGAAACCTCCAAGTGCTCACAGAACATGCAATTTACCATATGAAAATATTATAGTTATGTATAGTGTATATAGTTGGTTTTCCATGAACCATTCTTTTCCTTTGAATGATACAGCAACAGAATGAACAATGGCCACTGAAGTACAAGAAGTGGAAATAACACAGGGGGAACACAAGCTATATGTCTGGATGGACTTGCCATACAGAGCTTGGACTCACTTTATAAGAATGCCAAATTTCCATTCATAGATTTTATAGCAAGCAGTGCTAAATGTGCACAAAGAGCAGGTCATCTTCCAGTGCTACTTGCCATTTTATATGTAATAATGTGGGTATTATATTGAGCGCAGACAACCATTACTTTCTCTGCAGAGTTAAAAGGGAGAAAAAAGAACCATAATCATTATTCTTCATTAGATTTAGTAACCACCTCAAGCAATTAATTCTGAAGACTGTTTAGCTACGCTTATTAAAAATACATCCAATTCCATATTCATTTTAAAGCATTCCATTTTCTTGCCTTTTATTTTTTTGACTGAGCATTCACAGCTTCCTGGTGATGCAGAGGAATCAGAACATAACAGGTCCCTATCTCGGCCTTCTTGATGCAAATTCTTATTTTACCTACAATCAACATGAACATACTTCACAAACATGTAACTGTAATTGATATAGAGATGAAGTAGATATATGGAGACTGAAAAGAATCAGTTCAACATTGCCTGTGCAAGTACTTCAGGCTGGTGCAAGGTTAAACTGTATTTGAGAACAACTAAACCATTGCTGTCTATCTCAAACTCTGTTCTGCTTAGTAGATTTCTCTTTGTATTACACTAAAAATCTGACTCACAATACAAACAATAAATCTAGCGAAAATCCACGTGAGTCTTGACCTTCCAGGAATAAATTAAAAACAGACTGGGATGAAGCAAAGTCCATGAGTGCTCTCATCAAACAGGTTTTCAACTATTTATAACCTTCTGTTAAGGAGAAGAGCACCATAGGTCTAGGCCACTCCACTCAGAAGGCTTTGCTGGAGCCAGTGGAGTGGCCATTCTACGTCCTTGCTGAGTGCTGAACTCTGACAGAGTGAGGGGAGACCTCATCGCGGTCCGTGGCTTCCTGAGGAGGGGGAGCGAAGGGGCAGGCACCCATCTCCTATCTGTGGTGACCAGCAACAGAACCCGAGGGAATGGTATGGAGGTGCAACAGGGGAGGTTTAGGTTGGATGTTAGGAAGAGGTTCTTTACTGAGAGGGTGGTTGGGCACTGGAACAGGCTCCCCAGGGAAGTGGACACAGCACCGAGCTTCCAACTCAGTCTATTCTATGATTCTATGATTGACTTTCATTGGTTCATTGGCACACTGGTTTCTGTAGGTAGAAAAATCAGTGGATGCAAGATATTGTGATATGTAAAGAATAAAGTGGAATATCAAGTAGGAGAGAATGAGAAAAAAAACCCTGTCATGTTACTCTAGGAGTCTGTGCAATGCTTCAATTCCACACTGATAAACAATATTAAGGAAATGTACTAGACAATTTTGGAAGGTATCTAATCAACCTATTCCACTGCCCAATCAACCTATTCCACTGCTCAGTAGTCCAGACTGACCCTGAATTGCTTTTTCTAGCAGTAAGCAGAGAAAGTAAACAATCCTAAAGTCTAAATTTAGTTTTTATGCCAAAAATTAAAATCTCCTCACACACTACCTGCACTCCGCCCTAAGAAAAAACCCTTCTGGTGACATCTGATACCTCCACATAGAAGACAAGCAACAGAAAATGATCTCTATTCAGAAAACCAAAGCATTTTAGTACTTAAGACTAAAGGAAAAAAGAAAAAAGTATCAGACTAGCCCATTTGTGGAAGCAGAAAAGGTAATTCAGATCGCCTAGAGCTTTCCTGAATCTAGATGAAAGAAGTTGGTGTTTGGTGTAACTGTTACCCTCTCCTTACCTTGCTACAAATCTCATTGCAGCTTGCATATGGAGTGTTCTCTTTGGAAATACAGCCAGAACTTATCCACATTTCATGTATATTGTATAAAATTTCCCATTTCCTTCTTTTTACATGACCTAAATAAAGAACTCTTGTAAGCAAAGAATTAGCTTTTTCTTTTTGCTAAAAATACTTTACATTTCACCTATGAATAAGTAATAGTGATATGAAGCATCTGGGCTAAGTTCACTGTACAAAAACTAGTTCAGCTATCCAAAAAAATGAATAGTTTTATTTAATGCTGCCTTTAGTTTCAAGGTGGGTGAATTTCTTACTGAAGCACTTTTTGTGACCCCTTAAGGATGTCTAATTTCTGGCACCAACAGAAGTAAAAAATAAGGTTGATGAACCTTTTGGAGGTCTGCATGCTTTTGGATATTGTGTTTTCTATTTCTCACAACATTAAGACAATACTGGAAAAGGCTGCTAGGGAAAAAGAACAGACATTATGAAAGAGTCTGAAAAGAATCATGCAGAAGAGAACAAACTTCTATTATCCATTATGCAAAAATTTACACAAACCGTTAAAGAATTAAGAGTATATTAAAAATAACTTCAAGATTTAATAAAAGGAAAATATGAAATAAAGAACAAACAGTGGAAATAAAAGTTATGAATACTCGATGTTCCTTGTAAAAACGCATTCAATTTTACATATCTCCGGATTATTATATTTTGTATGGAAAATAGCACAGTGCCCCAAAATTACTTGTAAATATAAAATGTAGGAACCTTGTCCTCAGGCCTTCATATACAAGTTGTACTACCTGTTCCTGTTCTCTTTTCATCTGTTTCTACACTGATCTCTACCCATGAGTTCTACAAACCTTCTGAAAATCAGGCCACGGATTTTAATTGAATTTGTTGTATTTCTTTTTAGTTGATTTCATTCGATAGGTCAGTAATAGCAGAAGTATATTTATATGCTGTTTCAACCTCATCTGTTCCAAGAAAATTAATGTGTTTCCTTTGCTATAGCAGGCAGAAAATAAGTTGGATATGTTACATTCCCTTTCCCTGCATCATCAGCCACAACAGACTATTTATCGTGGTCCAACTCTTCATCTATACAACTTTTCATCTATACTGTACCTCTGCTGACACTGTTGTTTACTGTAATTGCTACAGCAATCACCACGGCTTTACAATAGCAATAATGAAGTTGTTCACAGGATGCTAAACCTGCTGCAAACCGATTAGAAAAGAATCATAGAATCATAGAATCATAGAATCATAGAATGGTCTGGGTTGGAAGGGACCACAAGGATCATAGAGCACCAACCCCCCTGCCACAGGCAGGGCCACCAACCTCCAGGCC